>BQNB010186146.1:0-12154 GCA_026074375.1 Tanacetum coccineum
AAGCAAATACTAAGCCTTTCAAGTTTGTTGCAACCAATTAGTAGAGTTCGGATGCCTTTGTCTAGTACTGGATTCTTTTTCTTTACCCCTTTGTTAAGTCATACCATGCTCAATTCGTAGAGGTTTTTCATTTGCATTCCTATATACGCCATAACATCATATGTGATAGGCGATAAATTAATATGTAAACAATCCAGTTTAGGACATCCTGGCGCCAGAGCAAGTAGTCCCTTCTCTGTCACATAACCCATTCTACTAGTCACATAAAGCTTTCTCAGGTTTTTACAGTACTTACTGAGCTTTTCTAATCCTCCGTCACTAATGGAAGTAGTATAAAGAACTTCCAAGTTGGGACAATTCTCAACCAACGAATAATGGTGATTATAGTTGTCGCCCATATCATATACATATTCAGTACCCAGCTGCGTTATAAGATGTGCAAAAGGAAGAACAATGTCTTTTCGTCCAGTTTGATTTAATGCGAAATACTTCAGCTTCGGAGGAAATTTAAAATCTTTATATTTAGCTAGTTGAGCAGGAAAAGGAATATTCGGATTCACACCAAAACCACCCATACCAAAATGATTTTCATTAATAGGATTATTACTATTAACAAACCAACCACCACCAAAATCTTCTAACTTAAGAGCATAGCTAAAGAACTCGACAAGCTCGATAAAATCATAGCGGTCGCTTATCTTCACAGATACTAAAGACTGACTACACTTTTTTGCAACAAGTGCAAGATCTTTAGCATCAATTTTAGTAAGACGCGCCTTATAAAAATTCAATGATTTAATGCTATTATTATGCAAAGCTAATTCATGTAACCATTTCCCATCTTTCTCACTAATCGAGCTATTTTCTAAACTCAAAATTCGCAAATCAGTACAATACTTACCAACATATAGCAATCCATCAGTCGAAAACCCTGAACATGAATCAATCTCCAAAACCTTAAGCTTCTCACCACGGGTTCTTGCCAAGAGCTCAAGATCCGAATCTGATACCAAATTTTGAAAACGGTGGTGGTGGGTGGTGGTAGAAGTTTAATACTCAATGTTGCATGTTTGGTCCCTAAGATTAACTATTTGCTATGAAGTGACAAAAATACCCCTGATCGAAAAAATGGATGGAGTTACGGTCAAAGGACCGGTCAATTCAAAATGGACAACTACAGGGACGATGAGTGTAATTTTCGAACTTTTAAGACGAAACCTGCAATTTCGGGTCAACCACAAGGACGATCTATATACTTAACTCAAGCAACTATTAAAAGAACTGAATATTAACATTAAATGGATTTTGTTTTTGTTTTTCTTCTCTTTTTGGTTATTTGTCCACTTTCAATATATGGCGCGTTCTGGAAATTAAATGAGACACACTTATGGATTGAAACTCGTTGCTTGTTGTCGTTTATGTTATTGTGTTTGTAATTATGGCTTATTTGTTGTCGTTGTTACAAAATAAATTCGGCGCATTTTGGAAATTAAATGAGGTGCGTCTGTAAAAAACAAACGCTCCATATATTGTTAAACGCGCCAAGTATTTTGTCTTTTTGTTCACTTTCATGTTGGAGAACGAAACACACCTTTAATTTGTCATTTCCTAGTTTTCTTGATAGGAAGTGTGCTTGAAATAAATTAGACACTAAACCAACTCGCGCCAATGTTTGTCTTTAGTAATTTTTGAGGATTTTTTTCAAGTGCGTGTAACTAAAGAAGCGCACATATTTAATACGTGGATAAACAAGAATCATTGATTAATAAACGTGTCTTTGATCCAATAAAATAACTTGTTTAGAACATTTTTGTAAAATACATATGCGTCGTCTGTTTTTGTAAAACCGAATCATAAAAGGTCCGTTTAAAAAATTTCCTCTTGTTTTTATCATGGTTGTAAAATATGTCGGGTGGTACTCGAGTGGTCGGCTACTTTATAACAAGTAATCAACGAAAGGCTGGAAAAGCTTGGATTGAAATTTTTATATTTAAATTTTGAAATAGCTCATATGACCAAGGTTATAAATAGCGTGAAGCGTGGCATGGCGGCATAGCCAAACCTCAAGCTTTAACGTGAGACGTTGCGTCATAGCGTTTTTAAGGCGTGACTCAAGGCGGAAAAAATATATTTATAGAGTGGTCAATATTAGTTAGCTACTAGGTTTAAAATTGAGTTATGGAGTTACTAAGCCCGAATCCCATACAACCCAAATCGTAAATACTTGTAAATAAGCTCAAGTCCATGAAATATTTTAAAAGCTTCAAAAAGGCGCGCTATAGCGCGCTTTTTAGAACCCTGCATATGACTAAAGAAAAATGTTTAGATACGTTAATACAATTGTTTAGAAATGTGTTTGACCGACTTTAACAAGTTTTATTTAAGTTTTGACCTTATATCGAGTAATTGTGGTTTACTCGACCTTGTAATCATGGTTTTACAACATTGGTTTTATACTTGCAAAAGTTTAGCAATTGATTCAAACGATGCAATTGTGTATTTAAACTGACTTATGTTTGTTTTTTTTTCTTCTTTATAATACACTAGACAAGTACTCGTGCATAACAAAAAGACTTTATAGTGACAGATAGTTGTAATAATAAAAAAGTTTATGGTTGTAAACGAAAACTAATACGTAAAAGTTTAAAGATTTGAAGAAAATAATAATAGTTTATTGCTTCCTTATATAGTTTTATTAATTTCCACATTTAAGAATATGACGTAAACCCTTTATATATAATATAAATATTATCACGTAAAACAGAAAATACATCTAAATTTAATTTTACATATTTTATACGATTTTATATCAACGAGTTGGAATATTACCCGCGCGTTGCGACGGAGGCTAGCTTGTTGTCCAAAGTTGTTGGATCCCGATGATCGTCAAATGTCAATTGTTTTGCAAACGTCGCAAAAACGGAATGCCACAAATATTTCAACAAAATAAATATGTACTTAATTATTTTTTTTATGTTTGGGTTTATTTTTTCGGTCTCATTTTTAATAGTTTTTTTTTCTCATATTAAATGATAATCGCGCGTTACTGCGGCGCATTTTTTCTTTCTTATTGTATTTTGTGCGGATTTATTTTTTCGGTCTCATAACATCACGCCATTGTAGTTAATAGGGTTTTTTTTAATAAAGGAGAATTTTTTTTGCCCAGGCCGATAGAAAGTTGTAAATATTTAAAATTAATCACGCTCGTAATTTTTTTTTGACTTCTTTATTTTTAGGAAGATAGTGGGGGTGGGAGGGATTATAAAGGTTTTTTTTTTTTGGAGCGATGAAAAGTAATGGTTTTACAACATTGGTTTTATACTTGCAAAAGTTTAGCAATTGATTCAAACGATGCAATTGTGTATTTAAACTGACTTATGTTTGTTTTTTTTCTTATTTATAATACACTAGACAAGTACTCGTGCATAACAAAAAGACTTTATAATGGCAGATAGTTGTAATGATAAAAAAGTTTATGGTTGTAAACGAAAACTAATACGTAAAAGTTTAAAGATTTGAAGAAAATAATAATAGTTTATTGCTTCCTTATATAGTTTTATTAATTTCCACATTTAAGAATATGACGTAAACCCTTTATATATAATATAAATATTATCACGTAAAACAGAAAATATATCTAAATTTAATTTTACATATTTTATACGATTTTATATCAATAAACTCCGACTCATACCCTAAACATAATCTCAATGGGCCGGCCCAATACACTTCCAATTCCCACTATAAAACAACAAACCCTAACCCTATTACACTCGCCGGCTTTGCAGTTCCTCACCAGTTCTACATCTCATGATGGATGTCACTTTTGCAAGCATAGGTATAACCAACAAGTCTTTTTACTATTATGCTTTTTTTTATTGATAGAATCATGAGCATGATATAGTTTTGTTGCTTTTGGGTGTTTAAATTCACTTTTAAGTTTTTTTTTGAAAAGGTTTTGAGATCTAGACAATAAGGTCAAAACTTATAAAAGTGACGCAATGTTATTTAATTTGACTATTTGAGATTTTATCTTATAAAAGTGACGCTGGTTTACTTACAGATCTGCTAACAAAATAATGTTTCTTTTCGATTTATTTCTAAAGAATTTTGTCGCTAAAACACATGCTCATAAAATAAGACATAGAACTCTCCTTGTACCTTTTAAAATTTGTACTTTGAGTAAATAGATAAACAGTATGGATGTATTATATACCTTCTATCAAGAAGATGATTATCCCTTTTCTTTGTAAAATCCTTGCTTTGAGTCAAACGCTATGTATGATCCGCCATTTCATTAAATAAGGGTAATACCCTTCTAGAAAGAAAATATTGATCTGTTCTTTTAAGGTTTTTCGGGCAATATTTACCGGACCAGTTATTCTGTGATTTACTTCTTTTCAAATGCTTGTATGCTCCTTGCAACAATATTTAGTTCTATTTTTCTGCCAGTGAATGTTAAGAATGGCTTTTGCGATCTGTTTTATTGTGCATTTGCGCTATTGTTTTAACGAGACTACAACGTACGGTGCGTTGTATTTACATCGTCTTTTGGTTATGTCTTTACAGAGCTTGCAAAAGCTCTTACTGAGCCTGGCAAGTGTACAGATATGTCTTACTCAATGAGTAAAACATTTTTGCTCTTCACTTTTGTTTTAAGTACACATGACATGGGTGTTTGAAAGTTTTTTTTGAGACAGTTCTGCTACGATAACTATAGTGACCTAATTGTATTGAAAGGATAAGCGACATTGACTAAAGTTTTCATAAATTTTGCGTGAAGTATTTGTCTAACAGCCTATTTAGTAAACCAAAAAGTTCTTGCTAAAGTTGACGGTTTTTTCTGCTAGCAGGTAGTTTACTTGGCAGCTGAAAGTAGGTGTTGTTTTATCGGCTTTTGTTATTGTTTTACGAGCTACAAAGTCATACTAGCTGGCATGTTACAATCGGCTTTTGTTTTTGTTTTATGTAATGACATGGGTTTGTATAGTTTTTTTTGATGACTTCTGCTCGATATTATAGTGACCTTATAATTGTTTGAAAGGATAGCGACATTATAAAGCTTCATAAATTTTGTGAAGTTTTGTTCTAACGAGCCTATTGGAAACCAAAAAGTTTGCTAAATGATGTTTTTTGCTACAGTAGTTACTTGGGGAAACATTATGTATGATATTTGTTGGTTTGTTCTTCTGCTTGTTGGGTCTTGTTTATCAGTATTGCAATATTTCACAATCGTCTACCATAAATCTTACTGTAGTACTCTATCAACCATCTCAGTTGACCGCTTTGTATTTGGAGAAATTTTTTTATACGGACACTTTATGGTACTACTTTACGAAAAGAGACCGGAACAGAATTTTTTTACTAAAATGAATTTTTGTTGAACTAACCGTTAGATTAGATGTAAGACATGTGTCAAAATTGATTGTCATTTATTAATAATTTTCATGAGGTGCGCTTGAGTTTTTGTTCATGTAAGACATGTGTCAAAATTGATTGTCATTTATTAATAATTTTCATGAGGTGCGCTTGAGTTTTTGTTCAGGAGCACTTTAAACGACCAAGTGCTCTCCTCCTTTGTTGTGCGCCTCACATAAAGACAAAAAATTTCAAAACGAAATGTTCATGAGCACTCTAAAACACCAAGAGCTTCTGAGTTTTTGTGTGCCTCACATAATTACAATTAAAGAGCACTTCAAGTGCTCCATTCTTTCTAGTGCGTCTCACATAAAGACAAGAATTACAAAACCAGATGTTTATGAGCACTCTAAACCAAAAATCCAACGCTTGAGTTTTTCATATAAATTGTTGAGGAGCACTCTAAACGACCAAGTGCTCCCCCTTATTTTGTGTGCCTCACTTAAAGACAAAAAAAGTATTAAAAAAAAACCAATAACCGAAGCGCACCTTATTGATTGTTAGCTTGTATGAGACTTCTTTTCACAAAGCTGCATCATTCTAGACTTGGGTAGTTAGCAAAGTTAATGCGCAAGACATGTCAACTTCTCTTCCACAAATTGGCATTATTGCTTGCTGACTCCGGTTGTTGGCAAATTTAAGACACATGACATGTCAACTTCTCTTCCACAAAGTTAATACAACATTGACGTTATTGCTTGCTGACTCCGATTGTTGGCAAATTTAAGACACATAACATGTCAACTTCTCTTCCACAAAGTTAATACAACATTGTCATTATTGCTTGCTGACTCCAATTGTTGGCAAATATAATACACATGACATGTCAACTTCTCTTTCATAAGTTAATACATCATTGGCATTATTGCTTGGTGACTCGGGGTTGTTGGCAAATTTAAGACATAAGACATGTCCACTTCTCTTCCACAAAGTTAATACATCATTGACCTAGGTTCTTGGCAAAGTTAAGACATAAGACATGTCAACTTCACTTCAACATTAAGACATCATTCCACTAATAATCGCGTTATAAGACATGTGAATTTCTCTTCTATAAAATTCAGACATCATTCTCATCTTTACTTATTTTTCACATTATTCATAAAAATAAAATGAACTAATAAAACAAAATGTTATACCTTTAGAAATGATAAGGGTAAAAAAGTATTAAAACACATGTCTTCTATCTTTCTTACCTTATTTTTGCATTAATGATATATATCTTTAGTATCATTTTTTTCATTTATTAGAGTAAGAACAGTGCAAATAAATGCTCCTCCTTATTATGGCAAGAGGGAAAGTATGCAAATAAATGCATTCTTTTAATTTATGGCGAGAGGGAGAGTAAGCGAGAGGCTCGTTTTTGGTGCGCCTGGCGAGAGGGAGAGCAAGGAGAGAGGCAAAGTGAGGCATGCATGATTTGAAAGTGCTCATTGATTTTGTAAACAAGGACATTTTAGTTCATTTTCGTAAACACACTTATGTTATAGTTCATTTTGGTAATCTGGTTTTGTTTCCATATGGTAGGGTATTGTATCAGTTTATTGCTAGATCAGGTTCTGCAGTTTAAGGAAGCACCCTTAAATATGATGTTATGAAAATATACATTCCAAACCCTACGCCATTTTCATCTAAAATTGAAGTAACTATATTTAAAAGAAAGCAAGCAAAATTATTGACACAATGAAGCTTGGTTTTGGCACCGATAACACCACCCATCATTGGTGTCGCCAGTGGCGGAGACAAAGGGGGAGGCCGGGTGGGCACGTGCCCCCTAGCGAAAAAATTGTAGTGTAAATTTTCTAAAGTATTCAGTTATTTTTGTAATTTGCCCCTAACCAACAAATTTGTAGTATAGTTTCTAAAAATTATCAAACTTTGCCCTCTCGATCGTAACTTTCTGGCTCTGTCCCTGGGTGTCGCTATCCAGTTAAGTATAAAATGCCGATAATTAGTGTTTCCTAGTTGTCTCATGAAGCTGTTAGTGTCATCTTTTCTTGTTTCTTCCCTCTTCTGTTTTGGAGTGTCCTTGTTTCCTTATTTTTTTTTCCGACTCTAGAGATGGAATAGTAGTCCCACTTACCTAAAAGTGGATTGATTCGAGATGTATTTTATCTTGAACCATTTAAATGGTACTTTAGAAAACACTGTAAATTGAGACGGGTCAAATGAGTTAAAAGTGACCCGGTGTATTTAAAATGTACGAGTAAGAAAATAGGGTCAGCAGTTGATTGTGGGTCGACTCAGTCTGTATGAAAAACTATCCATTCGGATCAAAACCTATATCGTCTGGAGTCTGAACCTATTCTACCCTTCCCAGTTTGCCATATTGGACTTTCTAACTTTTCGGTTGCCACCATGATGTTGATTTTTTCTCAGTATTTAACAATAAAAATATGAGACTCTTGATGCTTTTGCTTGTGATTGAATTGTGTGCTGTGGGATCTTTGACTTGTTAGTTACAGTAATATTTTCTGGGTATCCAAGATTTCCGACCTGATATAAGTTGGGCAGCAACTGTCTTTAATGTGTATTGGGCAGGATCTCCGTGGTAACATAAAACTCTCATCAAAAGCCGCTTCACCTCAAAAGACCAAAAAGTCTAATGCAGTTAAAGAATCTTCGGGCCTGTCAAAACAAAAGCCTGATAGTTGCGCAACTGACAAAAATTTGCCAAAATCAGCAAGAAAACGAAAGTTATACGGTCAAAGATTCACCTGAAGACACAGATAGCAGTACAAAGTTAAACCCAAGTCATCCATTAACTGGGTTAGTCTTGGGAAAGCTACCACACTATTCAAAGTTTTGCCAAAACAGTGGATTATGTGATTTTTTTTGTTCTTGCTTTCTTGGAGTTATGTTACTTGTGTTATGGGTTCCTTAACCAACTTGTACAGGCAAGAATAGGTGGTTCGGTCCAGGAAGGAAAACGTTTATTAACCTAGTGAAGCCTACCAACAGGCAATAGAAAACTTAAAAAGTAGATCGAGCATTCTTTAAGTGTCTCTGTGATGAGTTTTGTGGAATCATGCAAGGAGTAATGCAGGTAGCCAATGCAACCCAGTTTATCTATCTATTTTAGCTTTTCTTTTTTTTCTTGAAAATTGTGTTTATGGAAATTGCACTAATCTTTTTATTTATTGTAAGTTATCAGAATAAGTTAAACTTATTCTTCTATACATTTAGTATCGAGCGTGTTATTATCTACCAAGCAATAATTCCACTTCTTTAGTTCTGCTATAGTTGTTGAGCATCTAGTTTGATGGTATTAATCGATCATCTATATGATATGAATGTAATTTTAAGGTTTTTGCGTTTCCCTTTTAAGTACTCGCACTTTGTTTTTATCATGGTTATAAAACTTGTCAGGTGGTACTCGAGTGGTCGGCTACTTTGTAGTAAGTAATCAGCTTAGGCGGGAAGTACTCGGATTGGAATTCTTTCTATAAATAATTTTGAAATAATTCCTAGGTACAAAGAATTATGTCTGGAAACATTAACACAATAGTTCAAATACTTTAAACCGAGTTTTGACCTTGCAAGCGAGTAGTCGCTGACTACTCTGTCACTCACCTTGTGGTGTGTAATCAAGGATTATTCGGCCTTGCGATCCTAGTTTTACAACACTTATTTTATACTTGCAAAAGTTTCTAGCAATTGATCCACAGTATGCAATCATGTAATTAAAGTATTAAACCAACTTCCTTTGTTTTTTTCTTCTTTATGGTACATTCTGCTAGTGATTATCGACCCAAACCTAGTATTAGTCGATGTTCACGAGAAGATTTTGATCGGTATCATTGACATACATTTCAGCTCATTTATTAACCAACGTAGCTACTTCATAAACAAAAGATGAGGTTATGATTTGACTTAAATTCATGATTCCGGATACGTAAAAATCGTGTTTAAAGCAAGGAGACAAAAAACCAGAAAAAAAGAAGTTAAATCATTCTATTAACAAAAAAACCAATATCGACTTTTTGTTCAAAAAGGACCAACATATCAGACTTCAATAGTTCTAAAACACCATAAATCTCGTTTAAATCTGTATGAGTTGCATCTTGAGAATAAAACAGATGAAACTCATTCCTCACTTCAATCCAACTACAACCTCCACTTTTCTTCAATCCTCTTTCCTTCATCAGTTTTCTAGTTTTCATAACTTCAGGCCATTTCCCAGCCGACGCATAAACATTCGACAACAAAACATACCCGCCCGACTTCTTCTCCGCGAGTTCCTGAACTTTTGCAGCCGTTCTTTCTGCTATCTCATCTTCACCATATGTTTTACATCCGCTCAAAAGAGCAGCCCACGCATTCACTTCTGGTTCACATGGCATTGACATGATCAAGTCTTCAGCTTCCCTCACACGCCCTGCTCGGGATAACATGTCAACCACACATGTATAGTGTCTCTCGTTTGGTTTTATGTTGTACAATGACTCCATTGAGTTGCAATAATGGAGACCCTTGTTAACTAGGCCACAATGAGAGCAAGCAAACAATATAGCTAACAATATGAGCTCGTTTGGTTTTATATAAGTTGTTCTCTCCATTTCTTCAAAAAGTTCAAGGCTTTCTTCAGCATGACCGTTTTCAGCTAGCCCTTGGATCATGGCTGTCCAAGAGACCTCGTTTCTTTCAGGCATTTTATTGAAAGCCCGCTTAGAGCTTTCAATATCCCCTGATTTTGCATACATGTCAACAAGTGCGGTGCCCACAAAAACATCGTGTTGAAATCCGAGCTTAAAGGTCTTTCCATGGAGGTCTTTTCCCTTTCCTAATGAGGTTAAGTTTGCACAGGCACACAAAACACTTGAAATTGTTGATATATCAGGTGTCTGTCCTGAAAGCAGCATATCGTTAAAGACTTCAAAAACTTTATCATATTGTTCGTTTCCTAAGTAACCTGTAACTAATGAATTCCATGAACCAATACTTTTCATGGTTATTTGATCAAATAGCTTCTTAGCTTCATCTAGTTGATCATTCGAGCTATATGCACTAATCATCGTGTTCCAACATACAACATTCTTATTCTGAATTGTGTCAAACACTAGACGCGCATCTGTACAGTTACCACATGAACCGTATAAGTCAACAAGTGAACTGCTAATGAAAACATCGTTCGCCATTCCTATCTTCGTGACATGGGCATGTATGTTTTTGCCTGTATACAACGCCTTAAGGTTCGCCAATGCGTTTATAGCACTAGAAAGACAAGATGAGTTCGGACTAATTCCATTTTCAACCATCTGGCGAAAAAGTTTAATAGCCTCTACTGAGTTGCCTTTTTGGCTGTACCTCGAGATCATAGCACTCCAAGATACTTCATTTCTCTCCGGCATATCATCAAAAACCCTCCGAGCTTCTTCCAAATCTCCCATCTCAACATACATATCCAAAATCGCCGTCCAAGAAATCACGTCTTTCTTCCCCATCCGTTCAAATATTCTACGCGCCATTTCCGGTTTCTTCAACCTTAAACTAAATGTTATAAAAGAATTACAAACCGAAACATCATCCTCAAACCCAACCTTAACAACGAAACCCAAAACACTACCACCCAACGCAAACTCACCCATCTCACCACACCCCCTCACAACCGAAACAAAAGTAACATTATTCGGCATCACCCCACACCCCAACATCTCCTTAAACACCCCCATCGCCCTCAACCCCATCCCATTCGCCAACAAGCCACTAATCACCGCAGTCCAAGAAAACACATCCCGAAGCGGATTCCTCCCAAAAACCTCCATCCCCTCATCCACCTTCCCACATTTCAAATACCCGCTCACCAACGCAGTCCACGAAACCTCATTTCTCACCGGCATTTCATCAAACACTTTACGTGCATCATCCACCCTACCCCATTCAACATACCCACTAATCAAACAGTTATGAACAACTAAATCAAACCCATTATAGGTTTTAAGTAACTGATTAACTTCATGTGGTTTTTGAAAATGTAGGTACATTATTAGTAATTTGACAGTTACATGTTTATGGGATGAAATGGCTTGTTTTAAAAAATGGGAATGAAAAACATGTCCTTCATTAAATAAATGATGTTTTGTGCAGTGTTTCAAGATTGAAAGAGATGATTCTACATAACCATCAAAGCTTTTTATTGGGTTTTTTATGAATTGGACTGTTTTGTAAATGCTTGACATGTTATTTCTTTCAAGTAAGTTTGTTTAATTAAATCATAGGATTTTGATTTGCAATAACTTAATTTTCATTATTAGAGGAAGGTTTTATACTTTTACCAGAAAAGGCGGGAACATGTATGTGAAGTTTGGATAGAGATCAAGTAAAAAGATATGTTAATGAGGATAAATGTATAAAAAAAATTCTTTAAAAAAATACAAGTGACCCACTTATTTACTTGCTCAATAACAAAGCTAACATGATCTTGAAATTAACTTGAAAAAATCTTTATCTATAAAATTTAGATCTGAAACAATTATCGTTGTTGTTAAGATTATTATTCTACGCTCACTTTATGATTTTACAATTTCAGACGATTTTGTTTTTAGGTAGTATTTTTGTGAGATGATCTTAATGTTTGATCTTAAGATTTCATTCGATCCGTTCTTACTTGTTTTTACTGATCCCGAATCACAAGTTGAAAAACTATAAATTTATGTATTAAGTTTTGTAGAATAGGAAAAACAAAAGGCTAATTGACTTACATTTTCATCACATATGACGAAAACTATATGGAAAC
>BQNB010186147.1:0-12154 GCA_026074375.1 Tanacetum coccineum
ATCCGAGAAAAATTTTCTCAACGGGTGACGGCCCCCTTAATTCATAAAGGGCGGCCCCCTTAATTTAAGGGGACCACCCAGACTTTAAGGGGACCACCCACCTGACTGACTAATATTTTTTTCTTCCGTGTCTAGGTTTTTATTTTATACAAAAACACAAGATTGGAAAAAGTCTATAGGCAAACTTTTACAAATTCTTCTATCTAAATGCATATCTATTATTTTCTAAAAAGTCTTTCTCACAACTAGGAGCACATGAAAATCAATTTTCATATATTGTTGAGATATGCTAAAAACATTTTTCACATATGCATAATGTTCTCTTACTTGTTGTCAATAATATACAATCTAATATATATTTTCGACAATCTTGGTTGAGCAAAATTAAATCAAGGAACATTTGGATTATTTCTTAGGTTTTACATATCTTAGTGTCGAAATAATCGCTACTCCACATTTGTCACACTTGGGCACACACTAGGATTTTCACAAAAGTTTGGTTCGTTTTTAACTTAACCCCCTTGTCAAGATAAATTCTGTGTGCATTATATCTAGTTACTACTTTATATGCTCCTAACTCTTTTGGTTTTCAATTCATATATGATTATATGCCATAATTATGTGAAATAGTTTTATCCTACAACTTGTCATATATATGTAGAATGTTGAATGCTTAATTGCTATGTGCTAAAAAAATCTTAATTGTCATAAAAGGATGGACTTGCTGCAAATTAACCACCAAAACAGAAACCCTCACACAAAATTGTGAGAAAAATTGATTTTTGGAAAATCTGGGAAATAGCAGCAGGCGGCCCACCCCTTAATTTTAAGGGGACCGACCCTTAATTAAGGGGACCGGCCTAGCAAATCACGGGTAGAACAGTATTTTCATCCCTTTTTGACCAAATACCCTCTAGACTTAGCTACTGTTTCCCTAAATTCATAAACATTTCTTGGATTTGATCCTTTAAATGTTTATTCTTCCTAATTTAAACCTTTCCTCCACTATAAATACATTCTCAACCATCATCATCACAATCATCCTCACCAATGACTTCTCCTAACAAACCCACATCCAAACCATCAAGGGTAGCCAAAATGAGTGTGAAACCCATTTGGAGGAAGAAACTAAACCCTTGTAACACATCCAATGAGCTCAATGTAAATTTACCAACACCAATGCCAAAACCACTCACTCCTCATCATGAACCATCTCAAGAAAACAATAACCCCAATCAAGCATCACTAAATCCTTATATTAAGGACACTCCCACATTACCTCAAGTTGTCTCACATCCTCCATTTCCCATCTCACCCATTAATTCACATGTTACTCACACTCAAGCTCCACCTCAAAGTGATAACCAAACTCAACACACACCACCTCTATCTCCAAGTAGAGAAAGCTTAGTTGATGACATTAATCAACTACAAGACCTATCAAACCTCTTAACCATGCATCTCTCTCAACAATAAAACAACATTCCCTCATCACCTTACTCTCCAAACCTACCACACACCCTCAACATTAACCAAGTTGAAACCCATGTTGGGTATTGCCCTTGTGGCATCTTCACCTAAAAACAATTCCTTGCTTTAAGTAAGGATATCAATTGGATTGAATTCCTCCTCACTCGACCACATCCACCACCTAGAGTTCAAAGAGATTACCCTTCCACAACCGCCTCCGCTCCAAACTCTCCATCAACAACCAACTAATCTTGTAATATGCCTACAAATAATCGTTAAACCCTTTTGTGTCGTAAGCAAGTCAAAAATTCTTCTATGGCTATTTAGGATTTTTTTTATATGCTTCTAAAGCATATTTGTTTTTCTTTTTATGTATGCTTGTGTGTAGTTCACACACATTGTCCTAAATGAATGAAGTATCTTTTACTTTGATGTTTGCTTGCACTTGTCATATTTTTCCTTCCTTCTTGCTACATGTTAGAAATATTTGTATTGTTCTAACTCGTTTTTGTAGCCAAGAAACCATAGCTCGATTCCTTGGTGCCCTCAAACGAGGGGGAGCACACATCAATGAGGAGCATTTATTCTGTCGATTTTACTAGCAATTCTTGATGATGCCTTTTCGATTCTACAAAAAGGGAAAGAAATGACATAAAACTCACTAAATACTTGTTTAAAAATAATTTTACATTTAATGAGTTTAAATTTTGTAATCATCAAAAAGGGGGAGATGTTGATAGAAATAATGCCTAAAAACATTATTAATATTTTTCACATCTTTACGTTTTGATAATCACAAAATATAAAAACGTTCAATGTAAAATTAAACGTAAACAAGTAATTAGTAGTAAATTTTCATTTCGAAAATTATATCACTTAAAGGTATGAATAAATAAATGCTTAATGCATTTTATGATCAAAGGAAATTTTTATTCAACCTCACACTTTTATAAAATGTTGTAAACATTTTTATAAACATTACAAAACATTTTCTACAATTAAAAGAAATGTTTTATTCAAAATAAACATTTTGAAATTCAAATTTTTGGACCTAAAACTAGAAAGTTCAGAAAATTCTCCCTACACAAAAGACAAACTGGGGAGCCCCTAGTCTAGGGCGGCCCCCTTAAATACACGGGCGGCCCCCTTAATTTTAAGGGGACCGCCCACCTATTTAAGGGGACCGCCCATAGGTAGACGCTCCTCCAGTTTGTCCTATAAATACTAGACTTTTCCCCACTATTTTCTCACCTTTTGCACTTATTCTTTCTGTTCTAAAACAGCCCACACATCTCATTAAAATCCTTTGATCATCTAATCATAAAGCTTTGTTTCTAAGTGATCCAAGCTCAATTCCTCAAGTGCAAGAGAAGAATACTTCCATCATCAAGTGAAAAAGTATTACACCTTTGTGTGTTGTTGCAATCTTATTGCATCCATATCATAACTTGTAAATCATTTGTAAATCTTGTAAAGTTATGTAGTTGTTAGATCTTGGTGATTGTTGTAAGTATAGTTAGATCTTGGTGATCTTTCCTAGTAGTGTTAGTTAGGTGTGATTATAGTAGTGGCTTGGTGAAGTAGTGGTGTGAAGATAACTAAGGTGTAAAGAAGTTGTGTAGTCGTGAAGCAAAGTTGTATAGTGAAGTTGTGAAGTTGTTGTAGATTGGTTCTAGCTAAGATTAGAACTCGACATCTAGCTTAGTTTCAAAAATCAAGATAAGCGAAAGTTGTGTAAGGTTTTCTCTGCCATAAGGGAGCTTGTTGACATAGTGAAGAAAACTCTCGAGTTAGGTGCTCGAGGAGTGGAGTAGGGCGAAGAGGTGCTTCGTTACCGAACCACTATAAATCCTCGCGTTGTGGTTTGATTGTTCTTAGTTTGATCTTTCTAACTCTTATCTTTTATTTCTTCATTTGTTCTTACTTATTTATATTATTCATATTGTGCAAGTATTGAATTCACAAAGAGTCGAATCTAAGTTTTTATAAACAAACATAAACATCAAACTAAAAAGCGGTAAACTATTCAACCCCCCCTTCTAGTTTTCCACAAACCCGCATATAAGAAATAGAAGACACTACGTTAGACGGAGTCCGGGGGAAGTCCCCGAGAGCCGCCTCCAGTGTGAGAATCAGTCATGGTGATTTTGTAATTGAAGTATTGAGATAGTGGAGAAGATATCTCGTGGTTAAAGTTAGGTTACATACCTTGGTGATGGCTTCCCTATTTATAAGTAATCTGCAGAGATGTAGGAGGTAGTTACACATGTCATGCGAAGATCATGGATGGCAGTTATGGAGATACTGCATATTGACCAGGTCTTGTTTGACCAACTCAGTTCTTCCCACGTTCATAGGTAGAGATGCTTCGACCCTTAGGCTCCGAGGAGGGGCCTTCGACAGGTCCTTCGATAGGGCCTTTGAGGGGCCTTCTACGGGGCCTTCGTGGAGAAGGCCGAGGGTCTTTTAGGGGAAGGTCGGGGGGCTTCTCCAAACTCAACAGAGGTTAGACTCTGTGAGTGTTTTGGGTGAAGGTTGGCAGTTCCCTTGCGGTAGCCATTATAAATGACTTTACGCCAACATGAAGTAGGACGAAAGTGTAGGCTTCATCCTTTAGGAGAGTACGTTATCACCCTTTATACAAGTGGTATGCTACGTACTAGAGTGGTGGTAATGCTCATAAGCGGAGTGGGGGGTACGTCATCAATTTGATTATTAAGTTTTAAATTTATATTTAGCCGACAAACCTAAAACAACACTTTAACGAGCAATGTACCCGGTCAAGATGGAGTTTCGCGGTAAGTAGGGTGTCGAACACTAAGAGTGAAACATTAATCCTATATTCTATCAGTATTTTAATTAGTTCTAATTAGTCTATTTACTGGTTAAACCTATGCTATATACATTGTGTAATGATATGGGGGGTTTTCAGCCTGAGAGACTGGCACAGGTTTGGTGGTGACAAATATCAATTCAATAAACAATAAACAAAAAAAAAGAAAATTAGAAGATAAAAAAGCAGTACAAGCCAAATGATAGAAAACTGTATTAGCCATATTAAATCCAGTTCAATGTTGGTTCGTTTGTTTTAGTGCAATGATTTACTTATCTCGAAGCGGCATATCATTCTTAAGGCTTACACGGGACATCATCCTAAGACCTAAACACGATTAATCCTGTTACAATTAACGCATCCGCATAAAGCATCCTTTAGTTTAATTATTGTTGGGATTTAAAGGGCTTCTACAAGTTAATACTGCTACTTGAAGATGTATATTGCTAGTGAAGATTGAAGAATATAAACTAAGTCATTAGTATCGCTAGTTATAATAGTTAGTACTGACAATTATAGTTTATACTGTTAGTATTAGTTAGTATTAGTTTGTACTGTCAGTACAAAATAGTTAGTACCATTTAAGAGATATGCTTGAGATATTATAGGAAAAGATATGCATTATCTTTTACGCATTTTGTAAGCCTATTAGGGTTTTTAGGTCGTAAACGGTACTTAGTTGGGTTAAGGCAGTAGTGCGTTAGTTAAAGTCCGTAGAGGGTAGGTGAAAGGCGCAGGGGAACGCCGGGTATCTACTCTAGGCGGGTTGAGGTAGGAGTAGTATATAAGAAGTAGATGTTATAGAGATAAAGGACGAGGCTAGATCATCATAGAGTATGGTTTGACAGGGTGGGGTGTGGGGTATGTGTCACAGCACACATATTAGGCGTGTCTAGTGAGTGTGGGTGTTGGCGGATAAGGTGAGTGCGGTATCTATCATCTCTGGAGAGTCGTATCCTTTGTTAATGTGTAGATCATAGAGTTCGTCTAGATCTATCGATGCTCGTGTGAGTAGTATACGCGGCGACACATAACAACTATCAGCGCGCGAGGTGGGTACTTTTCTTTCTAGAGCATTATATCCAGACACTAGGTTCTATTAGCATGAGGTCTTCATTATTAGCGAGATAGCTGACATACGACATCAAGGTAGACAGAGTGTGCGCCTGCGCACACACACGTTTCAAAACAATCTAGCCGATAGGATCTATCACACAGGTAACACTCAGGAACGGCAGGTGGTGGAACACACACACACACAACTGGCAAGAGCGAAGCGCACAACTATACGTGGACCAAGCGAGCTTTGTACAGGGAGGCTGCTCGTTCACATCATAGAACAGCACACAGAGACACGGACAAAGACACACGCGAAGAGTCGAGATGCTTAGGCGTGCTACTTTAAGGCTAAAGAAGAGACCCCTGGCCACGATCTAAAGCAAGTGATTATACACAACAGAGGACTCGAGTATCAGGGTGAGACGTGGAGCATAGTGACAATGGTCATACGATCCCAGGAGCTATAGGCCATCGTTGGGAGATTATGCGATATAGGTATGCTCTAGTTTTTAGACTTAGGTGCGCAAAGGGACGTATGCACACACATTCGCGACACGCATCTGAATACACTACTCGTTCTATTGTACACAGTAGCGCTGTTGATGATGTGTTCACAGTACAGAATTACGCTACACACATCAAGGTAAGATCTCAATCTCATTGCTGCAGCGGGCGGAAGAAGAGTCAAAAAGTAAGAATGATCTTAAAGCCTGAACTATCTTGATGATGATACTTCCAAGTGAGCATCTACTCACTTTTAATAAATACAAGGATGCCCCAAGACTGTTTTGAAGTCATAGAAGCAGATTTGGTGAGTAAGAAGCCCCACAGAAAGACTCAAAAGATACTCCTGAAGCAGGTGTATGAAAACTTTAATCTCTAGCTCAGATCACTTGACTCTATCTATACCTGGCTTTAGAAAAATGTGTGAACAAGCCAGTTTAGCCATCTTAGTACAAACATCTCTCAAGAAAGATCTAAACTTTAAATTCGTGAGAAGCCTCCTTCTGAATGGAGCAGCATGTTGTAGTCTAGAGAATAATCAGATCTGGGCTCAATAAGTTTTGATGATCGCTACAATAATTTTAATGATTTTGAACCAGAGGTCAAAAGAAGTGTAAACTAAATCAAATTCAAATTCTCAAAGAATGGTCCTTGTTCAAAAAGAAAACAGAAAAAAGAAAAAAAAAAAACAATACAAAAAAACAATAGACAACAATCATAAAGAGCAAGACACAAACATACTATATCAAGATCTTAACCATAGATAAAAGCAAGACACAAACACAAAACAAAAAAACACAACAAACAAAGACCTTACAACCCACTCACAACCCAACTACCTCCCCCCCCCAAAAACCCTAACCACTCAAACGCACGCACCCACGAATCACCACCAGACCGCAACCAACCCCCTCCCCCCACCCCTCCATCCCCCCGAAAACCCCGCACCTCACTCCCCCCCCCCCCCTACCCGCCTCCCTCCCCGATTCACTATCCCCCCCCTCGCAATCGCACCCCCCCCCACCTCCCGCCCTACCGACCCCCCTCATCCCCCCCCTACCATCTATCGCTACCACCCCCCCCCCCCCCAGACCCCTGCCCCGCCCCTACCACCACCGACCCCCACAACAACCCCTCACCTCCCCCCCCCCCACTCCTCCCCCTACTCCGCTGACGCGACCCCCCCCCATAACGAGAACCTCCACCCCCCCCTTAGAAAGCCCCACCCAACATGTCAGCAGCCATCCCCCCCCCCCACCTCCCCCCTAACCCTCCCCACCACCCCCCCGAGTCCCCCTGCCCGCTCCACCCCGAAGTCCCCAAACTCCCCCAGCCCCCCGCCCCCCTCCACCCCCCCCCGTTCACACAAAAACACTATCCCATCACCCCCCAACTCCCTCCCTCCCACTTACCCTGCGGACCCCTCACCACACCACCCACCGTCCCTCCCTCCACAACCCCAGCCCACTACCCCAACCCACCCCCCATACACCGCCACATCCCTAAACCATCCCCGCAAACAAATCACTCACCAACCCCTGCACCCCTATCAAACCCTCCCCAACAATATTCAACCAAACCACCCAACCACAATAATAAAAAACACATACACCACACCTGACCACAAGATCACACAACAAAACAATAACGAACCTGAAAAAAAGACCCGATACAACCCCATCGAACCCCCACCTACAAAAAAAATCAACAAACCATCGCATAGCACTCAACCAACCAAAACGATCAAACGCACTGGAACACCACCCCACCACATCTAACACTTCAACCCCCCCACCGCACACTGCCCACCCAAAACCAGCGCGACCCCCCAGATCTAACTCTTTGTACAATCTCTAGATCAAGACCTATGGATTTAGAAAGTACCCAAAACAATGCTCTTGCAAAACTGCCACTTCTAAAGCAAGGTGATTATGACACACAGAGACTCAGAATAGAGTCATACATTCAACTTCAAGACTATGCTCTCTGGGAGATCATATAGGATGGCAACTCCTTTAAGCCAATAGCACGAACCACTACAAACGCTGATGGTACATCTACTTCAACAATACCTGGTGCTATTACTGCTGATGAGAAGAGTCAAAAGAAGAATGATCTTAAAGCCCGAAGTATTTTGATGATGACACTTTCAAGTGAGCATCTACTCACTTTTAATAAATACAAGGATGCCAAGACCTTGTTTGAAGTCATAGAAGCAAGATTTGGTGGTAATGAAGCCACCAAGAAGACTCAAAAGATACTCCTGAAGCAGGTGTATGAAAACTTTAATGCTTCTAGCTCAGAGTCACTTGACTCTATCTTTACCTGGCTTCAGAAAATTGTGAGCCAGTTAGCCATCTTAGGTGAAAACATCTCTCAAGAAGATCTAAACTTTAAATTCTTGAGAAGCCTTCCTTCTGAATGGAGCATGCATGTTGTAGTCTAGAGGAACAAACCAGATCTGGGCTCAATAAGTTTTGATGATCTCTACAATAATTTTAAGATTATTGAACAAGAGGTCAAAAGAAGTGTAACCTCAAGATCAAATTCAAATTCACAGAATGTGGCCTTTGTTTCAACTCCTAGTAGTACAAATGGTGTTAATACATCTAATGTTCATGTTAGTACTGCTAGCTCTTCACTTAGTACTGCTAGTACTACAGATAATTCTGCTAGACTTAGTGATGCCACTATCTATGCTTTTCTGGCCAATCAACCAAATGGGTCCCAGGTTGTTCATGAAGATCTAGAGCAAATCCATAAAAATGATCTTGAAGAAATGGATTTGAAGTGGCAATTAGCATTACTAAGTATGAAAGCAAGAAAGTTTCATCAGAGAACTGGAAAGAAGATTATTATCAATGGAAGTGATAATGCTGGTTATGACAAGACAAAGGTAGAATGCTTCAATTGTCATAAGATGGGACATTTTGCGAGAGAGTGCAGAAATCCTAGGAGTCAAGAAAATAGGAGCAGAAATCAAGATAGCTCAAGGAAAACTGTGAATGTGGAAGAATCTTCTTCCAAAGCTATGTTAGCTATAGATGGAGTTGGATTTGATTGGAGCTTTATGACAGAAGAGAAAAACCCTTCCAACTTTGCTCTTATGGCATTCTCATATTCAGAGGTACAAAATAACAAAACCTGCTCTAAAACTTGTCTTAAAAGATTTAAAGATCTTAAGTCTCAGTATGATAATTTAAGAATAGAGCTTAATAAATCTGAATTTGATCTAGCCAACTATAAAAGAGGTTTAGCTTCTGTGGAAGAACAACTAGTTTTCTACAAGAAAAATGAGGGTATGCTTTGTGATCAAATTGATGTTCTTAAAAGAGATGCCTCATTTAATGAATCAGAAATTAATGCTCTTAAGATTCAGATAGAAAGACTTAAGAAAGAGAAAAAGAGTAATCAGATTAAGATTGACAACTTTGAAAATGCTTCTAAGAGTTTAGATAAATTAATAGGAAGTCAAATATCTGATAACAATATAAATGGTGTGGGGTATAATGCTGTTGCACCTCCACCTACAGGCTTATTTGCACCCCCCACTATTGATTTGTCAAACTCTGGTCTTGAGGAGTTTAAACAACCTGAATTTGAAGGCTATGAGGTTAAGGTTAAAAAGAATGTTAGTGAAAATTCTTCTAATGAGATTAAGAAAACCTCTGGTGCCCCAATAATTCAAGATTGGGTGTCTGATTGTGATGAGGATGAGACTTTGGAAAAGGTGTCAGAATCAGCTAATGCTCAAAAACCTAAGCAAGCTGATCAACCTAGGAAAGTTAGTCAAAATCCTAGGAATTACAGTACTAACTGGAATACACCAATCTCTAAGAAATTAGGAGTTGGATTTTAGTTTACTCCAAAAGCTTGTTTTATGTGTGGAAGTTTTAACCATCTAATTAAAGACTGTGATTTTCATGATAAAAAGATGGTACAAAAACCTGTTTTGAACAATGAGAAAAAGGGGACTGTTCAAAGGGAAGTTAGACCAGTTTGGAATAATGCTATGAGGACTAATCATCAAAATTTCTCTAATTCTAGAAGAAATTTTGCTCCAACAACAGTTTTAACCAAGTCTGGACTAGTACCAATTAGTGCTGCTAGGCAAAATTCTTCAAGAACAACAACAACAGTTAGTGCTGCTAGGCCTATTAAGACTGTTGCACCCAAACCCTTTGTGAATGTTGCAAAATCTAGACCAAATGCTTTTCAAAAGTCACATTTACCATCTAGAAGACCTTTTTACCAACAAACAACACTTAAAAACAGAAATAACAAAGTTAATACTGTCAAGGCAAATTTTGTTAATACTGCTAAAGAAAAAAAAGTGACAAGTGCTGTTGGAGAACAAGGGATTGATGCTGTTAAGTCCAAAGCATGCTGGGTTTGGAGACCTAAACTTAAGGTTTTAGATCATGACTCCAAAAACAGTGGATCATACATTTGTAAGCAATTTGACTATGTTGATCCAACAGGCAGAATCAAGTTAGTAATGGCTTGGGTCCCAAAGAGAAATTAATTCTCTTATGAGTATTATGCAAAATGTTTTGGATTGTATTTCTCTGTGTTTGGAACTAACATTTTGCAGGTTTAAGAGCTTAGAGTTTATTTGATTAATAAAGGATATGCTGATTTGATGAAAATGCTGGAGTTGAGGGGAGGATATTGATGGTAACATGAATATCCTTTAAGTGTTGGTTGTATATCACACAACAAATGGTCATCAATTCACCATGTCTAACAGACATCAAGAATTGGCTAGTCCAGAGCAAACGGTTTCTGGTAAAGACTTCTCAAATCCGTTGATAGTTGATAGTTTACTCAAAACTATATGGTTTATCAATGCACCATGTTTTTTGCAATAAAGCATTGGCTATTCCAGGGCAAACGACAACTGGTAAAGAATTATCAAATCCGTTGATGGCTGATAGTTTGCCAAAAACTATTCTTTCAACTAAGTTTTTGGGATGACTTAAGGTTAACTTTGGAATGAAATGGGTCAAAGTTAGTATTTTGGTTTGACTAATAGTTTTAACTTCTATTCATGGGTTATGCATAAATATGGATCCTCATGAATTCTCACATGTCTATCTAGATATTTCTAGTGTGTTTGTGATGGATAGAGGCATGTTGTTGCATGATTATTGGAGAAAAAGTTAATACTGTTAGGCAAATTCTTAATACTAATGGGTTAAAAGTTAGTACTGCTAAGGTACTATTACTTTTAAGTTTTCTCATCTAATTTTTGATGGTATGGTGAAAAATGTGGATAGTAAAACTAAATTTTTGATGTATCCACGTTTTATATAAATCTTTTTGAATAAACAGAAAAGGTTTCTTAATGCACATAATGCAGTATATGTTGCTCCTTCTTTAAAATAGAAACTTTTTAGCAACATGAAAATTGGATTTTCAGGGGTACATGTACCTCTATTTGACACTATGCTGCTTCATGACCAACCTGGTCAGGGTGAAGGACCAACAGTCTCTGTTGAGTCTCAACACACACCCACTGCTTCTTCACCATCTAAATCACAACCCACTACATCTCAACCAAGATCTTCACAAGAAACATCCTCACAAGCACCATCTTCTCATGAACCTACCAATGAACAACAAATTCTACAAACAACATCTTCCATGCCCTATGATTCACCTCTCCCAGGAGGTTCCACACCTGGAAGTGTTGAGGGCAGCATGCAACTAAAAGAATTGACGAATTTGTGTACCAAATTACTTGCTAGAGTCACCAACCTAGAGACAGAACTCAAAAAGACTAAGGCTCTTACCAAGTTGGTGAAAAAGGTTAAAACATTTGGAAGATCAGCTCAAGTCTACAACAAAGAGGAGAAATGCAAAGGTGGTCATTTCAGATGAAGAAAAGGATTTGGTCTAAGAAGATCCTTCCAAACAGGGGAGGATGTCAGAGACTGAATATGAAGATATATAGACATAACATGCAGAAGAAGTTGAGTATGGTGACATCTTGGAGCAAATTATCAAGCAGGTTACTCTTTCAAAAGGTCCACAAGGTGAAGAGCAAAGTCAAGAAAGTTCTGAAGTTCACTTTGATGTTCTTAGTACAACTAAAATTTTTAAAAGATGCTTCCTGAGAAAAGACTTTCAAAAGCTACACCAGAAGAAGAAGTACTGACAGTTCAAAAGTTAGTACTGCTGGAGATCTTTTTAGTACCGTTGAAGAATTTCTAAGTACTGATGAAGAAATTGCTCAGAAGTTAAATGAGGAAGAAATGACAAAAGTTGCAGCAAGAGAAGGTTCAA
>BQNB010186148.1:0-12154 GCA_026074375.1 Tanacetum coccineum
GACTTTACGAACCCTAATTGGTTATAGTGTATATACTGGGTCATCGCGCAATAAGTGTAGTGATGATCACTTTGGGAAATGTGTATTACAACATGTGTATAAGAATGTGTGTATAAAAACGTATGTATAAAACGTGTATAAAAATGTGTGTATAAAAACGTGTGTATAAAACAGTATATAAAAATGTGTGTATAAAAACGTGTATAAAATCGTGTACAATAATTTGTGTATAAAAACATGTATATAAAACCTTGTATAAAAATGTGTATATAAAAACTTATGTATAAAACTGTGTATAAAAATATGTGTATAAACGTGTGTATAAAACCGTTTATAAAAATGTGTATATAAAAACTTATGTATAAAACTGTGTATAAAAATATGTGTATAAACGTGTGTATAAAACCGTTTATAAAAATGTGTATATAAAAACGTGTTATAAAGCCGTCTATAAAAATGTGTATAAAAATGTTAACAATGATGAATTGAGAGGAAAACACACAGTGAAAGTGATTTTATTGAACTGAAAATGAAGAATAGTACATGGTATTTATACAAGAAATGAGCGGGAAAAGAAAAACTAACTCTAACTAACTATCTTCTAAAGTTACAACATAAACCCATAAACTTTCTATAAGTTACACTTTGTTCCTTGTAGTTTATGCAATGCTTTTCTTAAAAAAACCGTGTATAAAACTGTGTGTATAAAAATGTGTACTAGAATGTGTGTATAAAAACGTGTGTATAAAAATGTGTGTATAAAAAGACGTGTATAAGAATGTGTGTATAAAAAATGTGTGTATGAAAACGTGTTTATAAAAACGTGTGAATAAAAATGTGTAGATAAAAATGTGTATAAAAACATGTGTAAAAATTCGCAAAGTTTAGTAACTTAGGTGAACAAATTCGCAAAGTTCAATAACTTATTTGTATCGAAAGTCAAATGCCACGCTGGCAATGTAACCAGGATTAACACTAGCAACCGGGCATCGATAGTTCGATACCAAATTTAACCGGTTTTAATAGTCCAGTAACCCAAATGAGCAAAAAAAAAGTTTAGTAACTTAGGCGAACAAAAGTTAATAGTTTGGTAAATGATTAATGGTTGGGATAACTTTTTAATCTTCTTAATTTAAAATCATTCTCAATCGATCATGAAAATATTTATGTCTTATTTTAATTTATCTACGATTTAGGTAATTAGTTTCCTATTAATATTAGCTTCGGTTAATATGTGTACGTTATAATGTATTTAACAAGCATAGATTTCCTTTTTTTAAGTATGTATGTAATAAACTTAAATATTTTATATAGTAGAGATATGAAAAAAAAAACATCTGGCATGTGATCAAGGCTAGTAAACAAAAAGGATATTGTTCGCTGCGTGACGGTGAAAAATCATAAATATGAAATCGATAAGTAGAACCCGTTGTAGGAAATGGTTTAGTGATATAATTTGTGTCTTGTATTCCTCAAAACAATTGATACAATATATAGGAGTGTACGGACTATTCTAGAATACGGGCTTGAGCCCAATACATAATGACCATTAATTTGACTGACATAAATAACTTTGAATGACATAAATAACTTTGACTAATCATATATAATTGACTTTGACTAATCATGGACTAACACTCCCTCGCAGTTAGAGCGGGAGGACACCGGACGCTCAAACTGGTGCGAAACTCCTCAAACAACGCTGAAGGTAAGCCCTTAGTGAAGATATCCGCATAATAAAACCGAGAAGGAACATGTAAAACGCGAACCTGTCCAGTAGCAACCAAATCCCGAACAAAATGAATATCAATCTCTATGTGCTTGGTACGCTGATGTTGAACCGGATTAGAAGACAAGTACACAACACTCACATTATCACAATACACAATAGTGGCGGAAGATAAAGGAATAATGAACTCACGAAATTTTTTTTTTCAAAAAAAACTTATGAACATTGATATTATCCTAGATAAAGGTCTAAACAACCTGAGTTACAACGATCTTTAGGTTTCCACAAACCTTTTCGAATGGAGATGTTTCCTTTTGGACATTGTCCCGAAGGAAATGGTGATGTATCTTTGGTATGTTTCATACACGATAATAATAATAATAATAATAATAATAATAATAATAATAATGAAGAAGAAAACAAACGAAGATGGAGGCGACAAGCTTGACAATGTCAAGACGAATGGTGGTCTTCTCGAGTATTGTGAATGTTCATAGAACAATCACATGACGAGGTATTAGGTTATCTTAAAGGGGGTTGTGGAAATAGTGGATAACAGGGATTAGCCATCTCTAGGGTTGTAGAGGCGTGGTTGAGTGAGAAGGAAGAGTTGTGATTGAAAGCTAAAGAGTGTTTTCGCGGAAGAGAAAGAATGTTTTATTCGAAGAGAAAGAATGTTTTCGTCGAAGAGAAAGAATGTTTCGTAGAAGAGAAAGAATGTTTTCGTCAAAAGAAAGAATGTTTTCGTCGAAGAGAAAGAATGTTTCGTCGAAGAGATAGAATGTTTTCATCGAAGAGAAAGAATGTTTCGTCGAAGATAAAGAATGCTTTCGTCGAAGGTAAAGGATGTTTTCGTCGAAGAGAAAAGGAGAGCGTTTTAACTTATGTTGTTAAAAGGCTTGAATAGGGATTTTCGGATATGAACTTTAACGATTGCGATCGCAAGTTAAAGATACTTGAATATTTCGGATGAAATATTTAAGTTGTCAAACCTACTCAGAGGAGTGTTAGATTTGTATCTAACTTTTCCTTGACAAAAGAGTGGATTATTTGGAAGAAAGCAAGATGATGATAAAAGGAGTGTGTGAATGAAGACTCTAGGAGATTTAAGACCATTCTATGACTCTTTTGACTTTTTTGAGTTGTGACACGGACACGAAAAAGAAAAATATTCTAGTGTGAGAAAATATATACATAGATGTATAAGACATATAGATATAAGCATGCAAGTTTATCTAAGCATGCATCGACACAATAATCAACACGATTAATGTGTAAGACTATATGACATCTAAAACCTATTTGTCATACATCAACCTAACATAGTGTAGGTGTACAATTAACATGTAAGTCATGTCAGATGACGCAAACAAAACATGATAATTTTAAATGTAATCATCATGAAAAAATGTTAGCATTTAGCATTTAGAGGAGGGGTGAATACGTTTCCAATTAAAAACTTTAAGATCAAAGATTACATCACTCTTTTACCGACAATCCCATATATATATATAGGGGCCGCCTGATTTATGGGACCGCCTCCAGAAGAGGTTTTTGAACTAGATCTTTTGTATGAAATCACCAATCAAGTTTGACATAATATGAGAAGTGTCAATAATAGGTTTACAATAGCTAAAGCATATTCTAACAATATAACCACACTCACAATATTTAGCACAAAGAGCTACACAACTTTAACTAACAAGATATACACAACCATTCACATAATCATGAGCACAACGCAAGTATAAAAGTAAAGCGATAAATGTAAAGAAATAAGTCAAGCGAAAGGTAAAAGAAAATGAAAACCGACACGATGATTTATAGTGGTTCGGTCACGAAGCTCCTCTTCGCCCTACTCCACTCCTTAAGTATCCAACTCGAGAGTTACTTCACTAATCAATAAGCTCCCTTTCGGCGGAGAAAACCTTATACCAATGCTTACATTATTTTCCGACACTAAGCTAGATGTCGAGTTCTTCTTCAGGTGCAACCAAACCCGTTATGTTTTATGACCTAACATAACAAACCTTGTGTTTTATGGCCTAAACACATAAACCGCGTTGCTTACATTATTTTCTGACACTAAGCTAAATGTCGAGTCCTAATCTTAGCTAGAACCGATCTACCACATCACCAATGTATTTTGAGGCCTAAAATACTAACCGACACATAATCTACACTTTCGGATTTATACACTATCCGGATCTACACAAATACACAAGAGTTACAATATAGAAATCAAATATACTCTATGACATACAAGTGATCAAATGTAATCACTTCTATGCAACCCACCCAATCTACTACATGATCTACAAGTAATCAAGGATGATCACTTTCATGTAGAGACATCCTATACTTCACTAAATACCCCTTTATATTAGTGGAACTAACATAGAATGTAATCATGATCCATGCCTTATGCTAGAACCATGATCAAAGATGAAGAAACAAAATTCTATGTATGTATGTGTTGGTGCCGTGGGTTTTCATCAAGGAGGAGGGGAAGAAAAATCTTGGCCTTTTATAGGAGAGCCTTGACTTGGAGAAGTCTCTTTTGTCCAATGGGTAAAAGGGTGTTTGAAACAAAAGCATGCACCAATGAGTTTCCCTCCATCTTCTAGAAGCTTAATTCAAATTTGAATTAGCTAGTTTCCCTCCATCTTCTAGAAGCTTAATTCAAATTTGAATTAGCTAGTTTTCCTTTATCTTCTAGAAGCTTTGATTGGGCCTTAATGGGTCGAACTTTATTGGGCCTTAATGGGCTAGCCCGTTTGCTTGGCCCGATCCAACTAGTTAAGCCCGCATGAGTAAGAGTCTCAGGATGTCGAGATCGAGTTGATGAATGTATACTTGTGGTGGATAAGGATGGCGAGATATCCATGACTTGAAGTATACATCTACGAGTAACTTGTAAACTTTTCGTTATGTTTTACAAGTTACATGCTTGTCGTCACGAAAACATAAAGATAATGTATAGATTAAATATCGTAATATTTGCACTAACAATCTCTTCCTTTTTTATGATGACAAAATATGTAAACTATAAAGCATAGTAAAGTTTAAAAGTTACTTGTTTACATTCCTTCTCCCCCTTTTGTCGAAACAAAAAGGAGTTTCTTGGATATAGGTTGGAGCATTTAGATTGGAGGTATGAAAAGAAGGTAAGTGTTTAAGGTATATATGTTGGAGGAATTAGAGGAAGGTATGTGCTCCAAGTATATAGTTTGAAGAAATGAAAAGAAGGTGGGTGCTCCGAGTATATAGAATGAAGGTATGAGGAAAAAGTGAGAAATAAAGGTTGAAGGTTATTTTGTGTTTCTTGGATAGTTGAGAGGAGGTTATAAGAAACAAGAGAAAGACATGAGAAGAAGGTAAGTGCTCTGGGTATATAGGTTGGAGGAATGATAAGAAGGTAGGTGCTTCGAGTGTATAGGTTGAAGGAATGAGAAAAAGGTAGGTGCTCCAAGTATATAGGTTGGAGGAATGAGAAGAAACATGAGAAATAGGGTTGAGGTGGTTTTGTGTTTCTTTGATAATTTAGGAGAGGTCGTGAGAGATGAGAAGAAGACATGATAGAAATGTAGGTACTTCAAGTATATAAGTTGAAAGTATAAGAAACACCTGAAGGTTGAAGGCTATTTTGAAGTAGAGGAGGTAAAGTATTTAGTGTATGGATGAACCCTTCATCGTATTTGACGATCCCCGATCCTATATTCCTATAAAGGTGAGCTTGCATCATCCCAATGAAGTCTTCTATCATCACGGTTTAACCAACTCCATGCTATTTACCCATATATATCCGAGCTCCTCCTTGCTAATTGCATCCCCATGATAATTACATTCCTTGTATATTGACTCTAACGGATACATGGATCAAATAAATTGCCATCGAAACTCAAGATATTCGATGAAATTTAAATGAGTAAAACGCTTGCAAGTTCTCCCCCTCGGTGTATGCTCTCCCTTGTAAACAAAGTTAGTAGACAGGTGCATATATATATATATATATATATATATATTAACGGGGAATTAGACATGCATTTTTAGGTGTTATTATTCTAAAGTATGACACTTTAAAAGAGAATTAGAGACTAGACACATGCATTCATTATTTTGAAATCAACAACTTAAATGACAACATAAAAAGACTCGAGACGTATGTTTAAGGATTAAGATTCGACCGACTTTTAATAAACGAGAGTGAGATTCGTTTATTGGTTAACACACCAATAATATAAGGATGACTTTTAAAGGGAGACGAATGACACTTAATATATCTTGGCGAGATATGCCAAAATATATACTTTAAAAGGATAAAAAAAGTAGATAAGACGAGAATGGAGATGAAATTCTCTTGGATGAGAATGAAAAAGATTCCATAGAGCTAAAAGTGGGGAAGGATGAGCGAGACTAAAGAAGGAAGGTATTGACAAGAGGTTGTCAGAAATGATTGATATATCATTTGCACTAACAATTAATGTGCATGTGATCCCACCAAGACAAATGTGGATGATTAGGAATTCAAAGATTTGTTTGGTGTTTTGTTGATTGTTTAATGTTGAGGAGCAAAGATGGGTATGTGAAACAAGGTGACAGTTCTTTCATGAATGAAGAATAAAAAGAGACTCAACAATGTGGTGACTGAATAACACTTGAAGATTGAATATCCTTTTTATGTTCTTCACTTTCTAGAAAGTGGAAAGTTTAGCGAAGAAGTGACATTTACATTTCGCAAATTAATTAAATATTTCGGATGAAAGAATTAAGTTTTCAAGAGATATAGGAGGAATTTTAATAGTAACAAGACTATTATAAGAGAGAAGAAACGTTTAGAAGTGAGAAGAAAAGTTAGAGGTGAAAAGGCCATTTGAGAAGTGAAAATGAACGTTTAGAAGTGAGAAGAAACGTCAGAGGTAGAAAGACTATTAGAAGTGAAAAGACTATTAGAAGAGAGACGAAACGTTTAGAAGTGAGAGAAAACGTTAGAGGTGAGAAGACTTATTAAAGATGAAGAGGAACGTTTAGAAGAGAGAGAAAACGTTAGAGGTAGAAAGACTATTAGAAGTGAGAAGACTATTGAAAGTGAGAAGAATCGTCTATAGAAGAGAAGAGACTATTAGAATTGAGAGAAGACGTATGCGAGATGTGAGGACCAAGGTTTGTATGTGAGGGGTGGATTATAAGTATATCGATTGTAAGGAGTGTATTTGATAATGAGACCCATTTTATTATGAAACTCACTTGACTCTTGACAACATAAGTAACGATGCTTATGAGTGTTAGGATATGAGGATGACCCATTGATCTATGGAGAGATATTAGGCATAGATTTAGGTGTAAAGTAGATTTCAGCTCGTAGCAGAAGAGAGGAAGCGTTTGGTATTGGATTTAGAAAAGGATGAATGATATTACAAGCCTGCTGCCGGCGGTCCAGATATATCTGGGGGCTGTCAGAATAGGTCTGGAGGCTGCCGGACCGCTATCAAGAGAGGGCTTGATTTTTGACGAATTTTGTGAAAGGAGTGACATGTTAATTTGCATTTCGCTAATTAAAAATACTTAAAGTACTTCGGATAAAGTAGTTAAGTTGTCACGACACGGAATGGAACACAAAATAGAATCGAGACTAGAAGAAAAGAAGAGAGCGATTTACGAAATGAGTTCCATCATTCATAAACCAAGACGAAAATAATTAAACGATTCATGTTTAAGGGGTAAAGAAAGAATGTTGGCGATGTTATCTTCAGACGCAACCTTATCAATGGAGATGTTTCCTTTTGGACATTGTCCCGAAGGAAATGATGACGTATCTTCGGTGTGTTTCGTCCGCGAAAGAAAGAAATAAATAGAGCAGAAAACAAACGAAGATGGAGGCGACGAGCTTGACAATGTGATGTGTCGTTGTGTGGTGTATATTTTATTGATTCAAGTTTTAAATTTATATTTTGCCGACTAAACAAAAAACAACACTTTAACGGGCAGTGTACCCGATCGGTAGTAGTTTTGTGGTAAGTAGGGTGTCGAACACTTAAAGCAAGGTTAAATCTATCAATTTAATTAATATCTTGGTTATCTAATCTATGTTAATTCTATTCTATTCTAAACCTATGTCAGTCCTAGATCCTAATTCTAACGGGAAAAGGGGGTTTTCAGCCTGAGAGACTGGCACGGTTTGGTTGGTGACTACAATCAATTCAAGGCACTTTAACCCACACAAGATAATTAACAAAAGATAAAAGAGCGGTCGAGCCAAATATAAGAAAATTGTATTAACCATTATTAATCCGATTAGAAAGTTGGTTTTTTATTAAGTGCAATGATTTCTTCTCTCGAGGCGGCATATCATTTTTAAGACTTAGGCGTTACATCATCCTAAGACCTAGAAACATTAATTCTATCATAATTAAAGCATCCGCATAAAGAATCCTTATTTGCTGATTATAATCTATCTTAGGGATTAAAGCAATGGTGATCTTGTTAAACCCTAGCTCATAAAGACTTTACCCACTTACCGCTTAATGGTAGTTTATACATTAGTAGTCCACTTGTCGAACTATCCAATGGAATCAAAATGTTACTTGGTGAATTATCTAGGTCACCTGCTAGTCAACACGATCAATAAACCATTGGCAATATCCAATTAACTAGTTAATCCCAAAGCGTATCCTAGACACAGATTTAGAAGGATAATATTTGTGATCCTATGGTTCTAGTTGTATAAATTACTATATGGAGAGCTATCCCAGACTCTAGATCTACTTGGTCCGTATCACTTGATTCAGTTGAGTGATAGGTCGCATACAAAAGCGTGTAAACAAGTATAAATTGATAAACATAAACAAGCATTCAACGACAAATCAAGAAATCGAGATAAACAAATACCAAACATTCAGATCTTCATAATAATGGCTAATACCCGAAGGTATTACCCTTTAAACGTCATAATAAATACAAGAATAATTATTTATCCAAGGTAAACTAACCGATTTAACGATTGATACCTAAAACTAAACGATTACTAAAGTATATGGAATTACACGTTGCCTCCTATGGAATCGATAACGTTGCTCGACCTCTTCTGCTCTTTTTCTCCTCTGAAAATCGACTTTTATGGTTTCGGTATCGAGAATATGATTTAGCACACTTAAAACTCATTTTTGAGTTTTCTATTTATGTAACGCCCCGACCCAAAAGGGTAGAAGTATTTCAAATATGGTGTGACATCAAAAGCATTCATAATCACAACACAAGCATAAACAGCGGAAGTCTTAAATAAATAACCAAAGGATAATAAGTCAACAAGACTTAAGGTACATAAGTTCTCGAAAGATAGACATCTCCAAACGAAATAACAAATGTCTTGTAAAGAAACAATTCATATATCAAAACTAAGATCTCTAGGGTAAGTCCACACTCAACACTCATATTCTGAAAGCAAACCCCAGCTCCTAGCTTAGATACCTGCCGCAGGAAAAGAAAGTGCGGCTGAGCTTACAAAGCCCAGTGAACAGATATATATAATCGAACGCAAAAGATAACGGAAATCAAAGGATCGATAATATGGTACAAAGGATATCACAATACATGAAGCTAAAGGGATACATATTAGGTAAGACAACAGAAGTCAATTCAGAGTGTAGGTATGAGTATCAGAAAATCAAATGAAGTCCAATTACCAAGCCCAAACAAATCATATCATAGTAACCATGGATGTCTGCTTAGCTCCAAATTCTTTTGTGAAGACGTGGGGTTTGCACCCATAACATCAGTCAACAAATATCCCAAATTCATCATGTATAATCAATGAATACAAAAACAAATCTAGGATGCATCCATACGCCCCTTAAACAAATAATAGTCTTCATAATGCGCATATAATATCAAATGGGGGAGGTTTGAGGGAATTCACTCTCTCAACTCAATGAGTCATTGCCAAAGGTGCATCAATGACACGGCCATGTTACCTTCATGGCTAGGAAACAAATAGTGGCTTGGTTCTCAAACTGAAGGGTTCAAAGCAAAGTCATATCAAAGTTCATTTCAAAGGGATCATAGCAAAGGTTCAATGTCAAAGGTTCAAATATCAAAGGTTCAAATATCAAAGGTTCAAATATCAAAGGTTCAAATATCAAAGGTTCAAATATCAAAGGTTCAAATATCAAAGGTTGCATAGCAGGGTTCAAATAGAATATTATATACAGATCATATAAAGAAATCCAAGATTAAAAATGGGGGGGGGGGCGGGCTCAGAGCAAATGTAGCAAATCAATAAGGTTCAAAGATAGGAGGATATGTCATGAGTTAACTAATTAAAGACCGAAGCTCCATCGTAGAGTGACCGAACTTCCTTGTTCGACTCAATAAATTAAGGCTCAGAGCAAATGTAGCAAATCACATAAGAAATCAAAGATAGAGAGGAATATGTCATGAGAAACCTTAACGATAAGGTCAGAATATCTGTACCTTATTCCGAAGCAAAGCAATAATCAAAGAAAACACCACAGGAATATCAAAATCACTCCCTCTTGACCGAACCTAAAGAAATGATGAATTCGAATTACAAACCATTCATTTAAGTTATACTTTCTATTTTTAGTAACTTTCCATTTTTAGTAACTTTCCATTTTTAGTAACTTTCCATTTTTAGTAAGTTTCCAAAATTAGTAATATTCATCATTTGAGATTCTATTAAGTATTTTAAATAGCTTAGGGACTTAATATGCCAACCTTACAAGTTTAGGGTTAAATATGACAACTTTCCATATTTTAGGGTTTAATATACAAAATCAACAATTTTCAAGGTTAAAAGTGTAAATATCAAAGTTTCACATTTTATTCAGATTATACCTTCCATTTTCTGTATTTACAAGTCAAACCCTTAATTTTACATAATTTACATATTTAGTCCTTTTGGTTTATTAATTAATTAAACATTATCTTTAATTATCCATAATTACAAAACAAGCCCTTATAGATTCAAATATGACAAAATCATACTTTATACATTAAATACTAACCAAACCTTATACTTTTCAGAATTTACAATTTCAGTCCCTCTATTTTAATTAATTAATTTCTAATTACTTAATATATGTAATTAACCATTTTAAATCCAAAATAATATCAATATGACCTTTTATACCCCCCAACTTATTTTATACAGAATATATTAAATATAATAACATGTCTAAAACAGACCCCATAGTTTCAGAAATTACAAAACAAGTCCTTATACTTTTTATATCACAATCGGCTAACAAATTAATTCACAAAACCCTAATTAAATTTTCCCCAATCACAAACATAATTATTTCCCAATCATTGGCATTAATTACACCTGGAAAAATTATCAAAACCCTAACCCTAATTTTATTCTTTCCTTTTTCCTTATTTTCGAAAATTGGCAAACAATGATAAATCCTCAATAATAATTCGAATCACTCCTAAATTTTTCCAACAATTTTTCTGAGTTATATGTGATATGAAAAACCTTAGAAAAATATAAAATCAATTTTACAAATAGTTTTTATGCCGATTTCAATACTAGCTAGAAATTAGGGTTTCGATCATATTTTAATTAATTCGACCAAAATAACATGCATGAATATTTTTATTATGTGTAGAACGAATTAATATGATGAAACATGAGTTACAAAATTACCTTTGATGATCCTTAGTGATTTTATGAATTTATGAACCCGGTAGAGCTTTTCGAACCCAAATCAATAACCAAAATCGAACCAATCACTCCACAAACTTCCCACTATTTTTCCCACACTCCTTGACCTTCAAATAACCTTAGAAAAATTCGTCCTTGCCTTGGAAAAATCTTATGTGCCGCCTCTTGATTTATTAGGGTTCGGTGCATTTGTTTTTAGTGATTTAGCAAATGAAAAATGAATTAAAAGATAATAATAGGTATATGCCGAGTTTAGGGCCTTTAAAAATGAACAAAATCTGATTTTAAACTTTGCCTAATTTATTTTACCATTATCCTAATTATTTTATATTAATTTGTAAAGTTATAATTTAATTAATACATATATTTCGGCTAATATATATATATATATATTATTATTAATTATTTTCCTTGTATAACATAAGGTATTTTAAATCTTACATAAATTTCATCATTGCCATATATTGTATTTTCATAATTTCTAACATTTAAATGAATTTTATTTAAGCTTTTATGTACTTTTCTTGCATTAGGGGTATTTTTGTAATTTTACACTTGCTGAGATTTTTAGGTTTTACATTATTTGTCCTATTTTTTACAATAAAATGCTTAAATTATGCTCAAATTTAAAATTTTCAAGCATATTTTTGTGAAATTACTTAATACATAATCCGCACACAATAACCCTTGATAGATATTGTGAGGATTTAACCTTTCCGTTTCCAAATGTTTACCCAAAT
>BQNB010186150.1:0-10500 GCA_026074375.1 Tanacetum coccineum
TTGATGGAAGCTCATCTTGCTCTAACACAGCCTACTCAAGTGAACAAAATTACTACCTTATGTGAGATCTGCAGTGGTCCCCACGATACTCAGTATTGCATGGAAGATCCCGAGCAAGCCTTTGTTGAATATGCATCCTTGTGTACCGATGAAGCGGGAGGTAAGTGGTATACTTTCAAGCCCGAGCAAAACAATCTTGGTGACACCTATAATCCATCATAGAGAAGTCACCCAAACCTTAGGTGGAGACAACCCCAAAATTCTCAAAATAGTATTTTAAACCCACCTAACCGGTTCCAACCTAATGGTTCAATCCCAAACCGTTCCTTCAACAACCGTCCTCAAAGCTTTAACAATCAATAAAATCTAGAAGGATTGGTATCCAACTTCACGGCATTTCAAGATGCTAGGCTGACCAAGTTTAAAGCCGATTTCAAACAATAACAAAGTGAGATGACCAACAAAATTGACACAGTGTTGAAGGCCATCACTGATCGTATAGCAGGAGCACTACCTAGCGACACAGTTAAGAACCCAAAACTGAGTACTTCCCTAGTTTTGTCTGCTCGTTCTTACCCGATAATTGATCCCTAATGCTCATCTCACCCCTCTACCTTAATCAATGCTATCAAGGTACATTCCAAGGAGGAAACCATTTCCTAAACAAGCCTGTTGCGACCTGGGATGGAAATTGAAACGCAACAACCAGAAAAACCCAAACCAATCTTGAAGATAAATTCCAAGATTTTCATCATAACCTACCGGATCTCGAAGTCTTAGCTCACGCTCCAATCTATAATGCTATATTGGATAAAAACGTGGAAAGCTTAGAACTAGGCAAAAACGGATCAACATTTGTTCAAGGAGAAGTACCTACAAAAATGGAAGACCCTGGGCTATTCACCCTACCTTGTAGACTAGGGGACTCAAAACCTTTCGAAACCTTGGCTGATCTAGGATCGTATGGAAACATAATCTCACTTTACCTCTTCAAAAAGCTTAACATCAAAATATTAGAAGAGACTGGCCATATCTTTGGGTTGGCTGACATGTCTATCAAACCTTAAGATACCATGAAACATTAGACATGTGCATGTAGAGAGAGCCTACATTGACTTTAACTCCCCTCTAAATATCATGACACGTATGATGTACAATTGGATCATGAGAAGAAAACTTGACCCTAGGGAAAACTCAAATTGAGGAATTAGCAATTTCACAAGAAGGATTAAAGGGATGCATGTTTTCATAGGGAACTTCACCTATATCATAAGCTTCATGATTGTCGAGGATATTAGTTCAATCATAGACCTTAGAGAATAGGAAATTGCTAGAGATGCCAAGCTTAATCCTTTTAAGGATACCTTAGTGTTTAGAAGGATGGTAGAATTTTTAGGAGCCATACCCATTAACCTTAAGAGTAATATGTGGGAATCGAAGGACCTAATTAGAAACCCAATCAACTGAGACAAACCAACCAAAGATGGAGATGGAGCATGTCATGCCAAGATTAGACTAATCGATCCAGACGGAAAGGAGTTTACCAAAACCCCACAGTCAATCCCCACCACTAGAAAGCTCTCCGAAAGAGAAAGTCCAAGGGAAATCATCAACTTGGACCACTTCTATGACACTTGACAAGTGACTTCGAGTCTAGCTACAAGACTCGTAAATAAAGAAAAGCATTTTTTGGGAGGCAACCCAATATTTACTTTTCTTGCATATTAGGAGTGTCTTGTATTTTAATTCTTTATTGTTTGTTTTATTATGTTTGAATTAGTTGTAATCATGCTTTGTTTGTTTGTAACTTCGTCTTATTTGCAATCAAAGGTATTTTGTAACAAAATAAGTGTAGGGGAAATATCCGGTTTTAAGAACCAAATTCGAACATTTAAAATGAATTGTTTAGATTAATCCGCGTCAGTTTCGAGTCATATGATTTAATTATTAATTCTTAGGTTGTTATGCAACATTTTGTACATGAAAATAACTTATAAGAATGGGTGCAGGATTTTTTTTATCAAAAACGAAAAATAAGTTTTCATAGAGTGTGGAGACGGCGTCACGATTTACACGCGTCGCCGTCACCACGACACTCGTGACGGGGTCAGGATATTCCTGACGGCGTCAAATGCCCAGTTACAGGAAAACTCGAAAAATTCAAGTATTTTTGAAAATATAACTTGTACAACACTTAAAAAAGTTTAAATTCTTTTATAAACCTGCAAAACCCTGAGTTTAACAATTTTCTCATCCTATCTTTACTGTTTTAATAGAGTCGAAACCCTAAACTCTTATTGTATATATATCTATCCCATGGATTTTACGCTTGGTGTAGTTGTCTTTATCTTTGATTATAGGTTATATTTGATGAGAAGAAGCTTGGAAGATCTTAGGATGTTTTCATTAGATGATTCTTGGAGGACAATTTAACCAGTTATTGCATGTTTCTTCTCCATTATTAAGCAAACTAGGGGAGTACTAGTTTCTTTTCCTTGTTTTCTTTTCCCTTTATTTGTTTTTACGGGTACTTCTATAGAACATTAGGCACAAGTATAGGGGGAAAATAAGCCTTAGAAACTATTATTTCATTTTCCATTTGCTTTGTCCTTAAAATTATGGGTAATATATCCAAACATAGCATAAAAAGGTAATTTTAAGCAAAATTAAAATTTCTTTATGACACATACCGACGAAAACCGAGTATTATTAGCGTCTCATGGATAGGAATGTATATGACTAGCAAAAACACCCTCAGAATTCCACCCCAAAAATGTGAGGTTCGCCTTTAGATCTATAGGAATTCGGGTATCCATTATTGATACCCAAGATAGTTTACACCTTTAGCTTTCTCGAGTTAAGGAGTGAGCAGTCACATGTGTCTATTCCGTCGTTACAGATGTGTACGTGTGGTCTTTGTCGCCTTTTCTAGAGCATTGGTATCAGTATTAAATTATATGAGTGTATCGGTAATGTATTAAATTCTAGAACTTGTTTTTGTGATGCATCTCAAGACCGCATAGTAAGTATTAGGATTTGCTAGATAAGAGGCACTAGGATTAACCCATGTTTTAAACCTGTAATTGTTATGATGGTCACACCGATCATATAACTATCCCACACCCTTGCCATGCACTCACTTTTAGTGCAGGATACCCCTAGTATAACCCTTCGAGCCTATCCTTTTTCATAGTTCTTGTAATTTTCTAGTTAATGCGGACTATTAATGAAGAGCATTGTTAACCCTTAAACTAATCGTTACACCCAAATTACCTTAGCCTACTTTGTATGTACTCGCTTTTAGTACATTATTGTTTTAACCCAAACTAATTATTTGAGTACACGGTTGCTAAGTCCGTATGCTTGTAAATACAGTTTTGGGACGAACGGGATTCATGTTAGTATTTATTTCGCAGAAGAATGGGGAAGAAAAGTTAAATTAATACCCCCATATGTTTGTTAGATGATCTCCATGTTATTTTGATCCACCTCAAATCGGGTCATTAGTTAGATTGTAAATAATCAAGTATGTAAAAGTTCAAGTGTAGGGGTGTATCTAGAAGACCCCCATGATGTATTATATGTTTAAGCGATGGCAGGACAAAAGTGTATAAAAAAAAATTGTATATAAAAAAAGTAAAAAATGTACGGGCTACCATTTGATTATGTTTATGTTTATCATAGAGTCAAGAAAAGAAAAAGAAAGAGATTGATGTAGAGTTGTGTAGAGTTTGTATACCTTCGTCTGAGTCTTGGCTTAGCAACCATACCATCGTGTATTCATATAAATAATTAGCTAACCCTTCCACTCCAAATTCACCCAACGGTGGAGTTTTGATCCTTTACCAAGCCTATGGTAATTTATATGCTATGATAGGTAATGAGTGTTGATTTTCCGTTTTCCCATTATGTTATAATTTATTATACACCCGAGAGAAAGATAGAATCCTAAACACTTATGTGAGGTGCTAGTGTATGCTTTTCGTGCTTTTAATTACAAGGTCTAGAAGGTTGTGTTGTAAAATACTTTTAAAGAGTAGGTTAAATGACCCTCATATTGCTATTGTCTAGGTAGAAAAGCCTATTTGCCTGAGGACAAGCAAATCCTAAGTGTAGGGGTATTTGATGAGGTGTCATTTTATATACTATTTCAGGGCCATTTAACCCCCTAAATCATGCACATATGCCCTGATTATGTGCTTAATCGTTTGTTTTTAGGTTTTTAGCACTTAGATGCAATTTGGAGGAAATACACGTGACTTGGGCTCATTTGGAGAAGAAACGGACGAGATTACGGACCTACACCAAATCCTTGAAGATATGTTGCTTACAGAACGTGGAGATGGCGTCGCAGGCATAAAGCGACACCGTCATGATCGATCTAGTGACGGCTTCAGAGATTTAGTAACGGCGTCAGGACGTAGCCGACTTAATGAGGATCTAGAATCATCCACGTAGCAACGACGTCAGGATTACAACGCGACGCCGTCGCAGCGATATCTCTATATATACTAAACCGATTTTAGGGTTTCAAGTGTGTAACTTTTAGGATAACTTTGTATAACTTAGGGAGACGAACCCTAGCTCTTGTAGCAGCTTCATAGGTCATTTTTAGGGCCTCAAAATCCTATTAAACTACCTTGAATCCATGTTTTAATTCAAGTAAGGTTATTTATTATTAATCATTCAATATGTCTATGTGTTGTGTGATTGATTTATCTATTTGCTTTCTTTATAACATGCAAGGCTAAACCCTCCTTTGTATTTGCTTAAGATTGCATAAAAGTCAGATTGTAGATCCTTTTATTGTTGCTTCTTAATTTATGATTGTGCGCGTTAGGTTCTAGAAAACTAGCTTTTGTCTGTATCGCTGTAGACACGTCTAGGGAAATGCCAGTGCATAGAAAGGATACCATCGGGTAACAGTCTTCATACTACCTTGCCCCTTTATATGGTTGATCCCTCTTAAGATATTTCACATACATTTAATGTACTCTTATGGGCCTTGTAATAGTCTTTATACTACCTTACTTGTGCGTTGCCCTAATGGAATATTAAATAGACGACGGGTTCGTGTAATCCGTTCATGACCTAGGAAATACTTACACATATCATCACATGTGTGACAAGGCAACAAGATTAGGAGAAGCAATCTGATAAGTAATGCATGATTAAGTAAATACATAAAGTTATCACCGGTAGATTAGTTTATCAATTAGTTTAGTTAGTAGTTTATCAAACCAACCTCTCAAACCATGGATTTCCTTGCTTTCTATAAAATATAAAAACACAAAAATAATCTTCTCTCAACCCCTAAGATTCTGTTAGATAGTGATCAAGCCTTCTCAACCTATTCCCCTAGAGAACGATAACAATCTCTGAGTCTTGCCTATACTACTACTACAACGATTAGGTACTCTGCCTAGGGAGTTGTAAAACTTCGTGTAGAAGTCCCTTACGACGACCACATCAGAATCATTATATAACAATTTGGCAATTAAAGTTGAGATAGTCAACTTGGTCAATCTCAAAATGCAAGAAACAAATGATGATTTGAGCTAAGCTTGCTAGATATAAAAATCAAGAAAAGTCTTTTGAAATTAGTCAAAAAAAATATGACAAACTTGAAAGGTGTTATCAAAAGTCTATTTATCAAGAGCAATGTCTGACTAAAAAGATAAATGCACTTCACTTAAGTTCTGCTAAAACGATAACGACTTTGAATGAGGAAATTGCAAATTCAAACAACCAGCTTTCAAAAGAAAAATCAACTATTTCCTTTCTTAATGAAGAAAAGAAAAAGTTGAAGTCTAATTTCAAAATACGCGAAGACGAGCTTCTTGATAAACAAATTTAACATGAGAATAAGATAAAGGAATTAGATAATATTTTGGTTAAAATGAGTCAGTCGATTGCTTTTACCTAAGCCAGACTCGTTTTACCACACCGAACATAAAATGGCTTTGGGTTATCAAAATCCTTTTTATCTCAAGCAAGCTCAGCAGAAACAACAAAGTTTGTATAATGGCAAAGTTCTATTAGAAAATCATGATCCTCCTGCTGTGTATGATTCAGAGGAGACATTGCAACTTGCTCAAAAGTGTCGCTTAAAAATAAAACAATTGAACAAAGAAATAAAACCGGAAAATTAAACAAAGATTAATCATCTTTCGGTGGTTTTTGTTTCTCAAATGGCCAAGTCACGTGAAGAGTTGTATTTTTCAAATAATTCCAAAACGACCAATGTTTCTAAATCAATTTCAATACCAAATGAAGAGTTTTCGGATGATACGACACCAAGTGTTGCACAAAAATTTCTAAATGAGGTAAAAAGCACCATTGTGACTCTTCAACGTGTCGTTAAACAAAAAATGACTTTAGATATACATAATTGGTCGTCTTTTGTTCACCAGGAGATTCATAAAATTATAAAAGATGAAATTTCCCCTATAATTAACCAAGATGACGCTAGAGTGCAAAATTTCGAAATACAATTTTTGAAAGAAGCAGCCAAATTTGTTCGAGACTTTAAATATCTTGCAAAAGAAGCTGATGAATATCTTGCTAAGCATAAGGCTTTGGAATTGGAAATTGAGCGTCTCTTGAGAGCAGTTGCCACTCAAGATATTATGTTTGTTGTGCAAAATCTTACTGTTGTTGAAACATCCGATCTCCATACTGAGCTTGAACATATGAAAGAACGATTTGGAAACTGTATCATTAAAAAGGAAAATGAATATGCTAAACTTTGGAATGATTGGTACAAAAAATGTGAAGAATGCAAATACGACAAAATTTCGAACGATAAAGCTTATAATGACATCCAAAAAAAATATCGAACGGTTGCAAGCTCAGTTGGGAGATTTCAAGGGTAAATGTAAGGATACTCCATGTATATCAGATATCCTTGATCCTTTGTCTTAGAAACTAGAGAATGAGAACGTGGAGTTAGAGTTTCAGGTTTAAAGTTATGCTAAAGAAAATGCTCACCTTAAGACCACATACAAGAACCTGTTTGATTCTATCTCTGTGACACAAACTCAAACCAAAACAATAATCAACTCTTTGCAAAACAAATTATATGACACGATCAATAAAAATTCTAAGCTAAGAGCCTAGTTATTTGATAAGGTTTCTAAACAAAAGGACACCACCAAAGGTATGAGTGTGAATACTCAGTTTTGTAAGCAATCAATTTTGGGAAACCACCTTTTTCCTCTGAATCAAAACTCTATGATGTAACTCATCTTCCAAAATCTAAGGGCCTTCCCAAGATCGATGAGTCACATGCTTTGTAAAAACCAATCACTTCAAACTCGATACCCAAACCATAAGAATTAAAAGTTGTGAAAAATGAGAAAGTGATTGCCCCTGGAATGTTTAGGATTGATCCCCGTAAGACTTCTAGGGAAGACAAATTTGTTCCTATCAATAAAATTAGAGCACGTGTTAAGACAAATCTGATCACTGTTTCACAACCTCATGTCATCACTAGGAAATATGTTAATACTGACTCAAATGGTTTGTCTTCTACAGGAGTAGATTGTTGGGATTTTACATCTATTTAACCATTTAAATATATTACGAGTGTGCAGCAGAAAGATAGAACTCGTATATAACTTATAATTAACAGGGGATTGAAGATGTGTACCTTTTAGCAATTAACGAAACCACCGTCTTCAATATATATGTGTGTATAACACCACGCGAAACCACCAAGGAATAAAAGTATAATCCCTTTAAGTTTACACACACAATACGTTCTTAGCAAACAACAAAGTATGCTAGTACTAGTAGTGATTAGCAAACGATTATCTCCTTCGTTCTTGAATCAATCAACACATGAACAAAACCACCACTTGTGGTGTTTGATCTCCAAACTAAAACCATAAGGGTTGTTTGGACCGATCGCACGATAAGGGAAAACAAAAACGAAACCCTTTTAGGTTTTGGGATCGGTCAAACCAAAGAGGGAGAGCAAGGGAGAGATTTTAGGGTTATTGATATTCTAGCATTACAAATAATGAACCTAAGACCTCCTTCTATACCCTTTATTACTTGGTGAGCAAGTAAGCAATCCCACCTCCTCTTGGAGAGGGGTTCGACCGAACATAAGGAAAGAAAGAGGGAAAACTAAACTTTCCTTTTTCTTGGTTTTGCATATTAGTCCTTAATGTTTAACATTTAAACATTTAATTAATATATTAATCGTTTATTAAATCACTAATCGTTGTTGTACATATTAACTTGTGCGTCCCTTTAGGCTCGAATAGATTTCTAGACATATACGATTTATACATGGACACATTCCAACAACTCCCACTTGTACATGTCATAAATAAATATAAAAACATTGGTAATCGTCTAGCAAAACGTCAATGTTCCCAGAAATACATGAGTGGACTTTCGTAAAGTCACAGTTAAATGATTTAAGCATTTATAATCCTTTTGTTTCTAAATATGGATCTAAGTCATTCCATTAATTAACGATTCTGTTTCTCGTATATATGATTAATTAAGATTACCAAAAATCATTGAGACATATCTACATGAGTTTTTGGGTGAAGCCATACATACATCTAATTAACCCTACGAGGGGCCTAGTGGTATCATACTTCAACTATTGAAGGAACGAATTCTTTATTGACAACAAGTGCCAAGTCATATGCTTCAAAATCACTTCTGAAAATAGTCCTCATTAGCTACCTTATTCAGGATAAATTAAACTACATCAAGAAGGATTATCCACACATGCAAGACCTACTTGCATCTCAAGTCTAAGGATTTAGTAAATTAAAATCACTTACAAGATTTACTTAATGGCGCCAATCCATAAAGTAATAATCTTGTTAGTTGGGGAAGTCCGACATTTATCTTATGAATATCATGTAAGTTTGGCAGACACATCCTTTAATATCCAAGATATCACCAATCACTCAGGTTTGTCTTACTTTACCAATATTTCCATATTGTTAATCGACAACAGACTAATTTTGAATAATAAATGTTATTCATGGATTAAACATGCAAATATATGACACAATTTATATTAAATATAACTTCATACCACGTATCATTATCATTAATAAAATTATCTAAACATCCCTTATCCAAATACTAAATAGATCAAATGCATGATAATTCTAGCTGATGAATCATGCCTCAAGATACGACGATCGTACTTGCTGACAAGGCATAGATTTCATTAATTCCAACTAGCTTTGGCCTTTAGGAATTTTGAGAATACTTATTTCAAGAATTCAATGAAGTTCTTAAATATCTATGATGATTGTTTGCTTATACAAATATCTTAATATTAACACACTATATCTCATAAGGTGTGTGACATCAACTATTGACAACAATCATCTTTCGTAGCTTCCAAAAGTGTAAAGTATTCTTATTCTTTAACGTATAATGCAACTATGCTCTAAGTTGAGCACAACTAGTCCACATGGTCATCATCAAAACTAAAATCATACCATGACTAGTATTGAGTGTCATCTCAATTTGATTTAGCATCCGTGTACACAAACAACCCCATGCTTTTAAAGTCCATAAACAATGAATATTCTCTTGATAATGTTTGGCACCTCATGAACTTCAAGTTCATTGGTTTATTCTAATTGCACAACAAATTGTTACAATATATATCCTTAGATTTCCATTACTATAGACAAATCTATAATTTAAGAAGAATTCAAAAACCAAATATATTCCATTAAAATATTCAATTCTGTAATTATCTAATAACTTTTTACTAAATACCAATGTTTTCAAATCATCTTGCATTCATGCATGATACAACTATTCTTCTACACAATATGATTTACATAATGAATCCTTTATTCTAACTTAAGATTTCATTAATGTTCTATCTTATCAAAAGATGTCTATCCATTTAGACTTTCTAAATGGTATGTCAAATTGTGTTAGATTTATATACCACATATGTTCATAAATATATATTTCAAGGTTGTATATTTAATTTCCTAAATCTTTTAGGTAAAAGAAACCTGAACATAATACTCCTACTAGCTTTTAGGAATACTCAATAAACTTAAGATTCTTCTCCTAGATGCTTGCAATGATCCATACTTGGATTCTTGCCCTTTGTACATATTATAAAGATTTTATGAATTCAAAAACTCCTTTGATTACTCACCGTCCTCCCAATAGTAATCATCATAGGAAGAGTTTTTAAATTTCATTGTCATATTTCATCAATATGAACACTAGTATGACAATCAACCATCTTTATATAATTAATGCGCATAAAAAGAATATTTAATCAAAAACAATTGCTTGTGTATGATTAAAATCCCATCATAATGCATGCATTAAATATGTGTACAACATTTTCCTTATGAGTTTATAACCAAGAACCAAACCACTTAGGTTTTTCTTCTCTTTGAAGAAACTCATTTTAACTTTAGAGTTTAACCGTTTAGTTAAAGATCAATCATGTTCCAAAAATGATTATCTTTATGGATAACATCT
>BQNB010186152.1:0-12153 GCA_026074375.1 Tanacetum coccineum
TTTAACTTAGGTAAGCCTGTCACAATATCTTTCTTTAAGAGTAAGGTGATGTAATCGAAGTTAAGATGAGAAAGTCTTCGATGCATTACAACCAGCTTGAGTTGTTGAAGCTTTAGCCATAAAACAGATTAGAGTTGATGAAGTTTTTCTTGAAGAGATATTGTATAGAGATAAGATCCACGATTACCAGTTAGTAAATCGTTTCCCTGAAGATCTCTCACAAAATAAGTAGATTTCCTGAAAGCAACTTCTAAATCCGCATCACAGAATTGACCAACCAAGAAAAGATTGTGATTGGGGCCTTCGACGTAATAAACCACTTTTGATCATGAAATTCCCTTGATTCAATCTCGCATAACCAAATTGGAGCAATTTGATCATATCCAAATGAACAGTACCTGAAATTTTCTCCACAAAATTACACAAACAGCTTGAGATTGCCCGTTCGATGTGCATTGTGCATGCCAGGTCAACAATGACAAGGATGATTGTATAAATCTGCAAGAGAATTAGAGGACGAAGGAACATTGGACAAATGATCCTAAGAAATTTTGATATCTTCAAGACATAGTTTATCCTAAAGACAATGTTCTCTAGTGGGACTAATACTTGTTGATACAACCTCTTCCAGATCTAAGGCATCCATATTTTTTGGTCCTAAGAGGACTTTTGTGTCCATTTATATCCTGATGGACATCTCTTTAGCTATCCCCATTTCATTCCTGATTTTATTCGCAGACAACTCCTTATGGTAACTCTTTGGTTATCAAAATAGTGGTATTGATGTAACTGTTTCTTAGGAGGTGTTGCAACATATTTGTTCGCTTTTCTTTAGGTTTACTAGCACTAATAGGCACTACCTTAGGCCTTCTTAGTTCTAGCGTTCACGTCCATTCAAGTAATCTAAGAAACGCAAGCATCCATGATTAGAATTTAAAACACACACTTTCCACATTCAGCACAAACAACATCACATATTAAAGATCTGAGAATTTTTGAATTAGTCAAAACACGCAGTTACAGACTTTGTTTTCCTAGAAATACTTGAAATCCTAAGGTGTTCTTCTACTTCCTTGTAGTTTAACTTCACTTGACTATTGTTTGGCACAACCTTATCTTTAACTTGATAGCTCTTAAGCTATGGTCTGCTCACACTATTCTTTTGCATTTCTCAATGAGTTTCTTTAACTCATTGATGGCTATGTTCTTGTCTTGCATTTGAGCTTTCAAATCCTGTATTTCATGATATTATTCACGTTCTTTTCAAAATACATTTGATTCGTTTTCTTTGCAAACTGAGTTATTTTTCATTTGTTCTTTACATTGTTGTAAAGCAAGTTTAAGAGAAATCGAGTGGTTTTCAAGCTTAGAAAAACTCTTTAAAACCTTATTATGAACTTCTTTGTTAACAGATTCAATTTGTTTCGAAAGCTTTTGTGCAAGACATTCACATTCTTTGACTTTATGAAGATACAAGCATTGTAATTCAGCATAAGCATTTAAAGACTATTCTGTCTTATGTAATCATATGGTTTAACATAATCTTTATTCAATTTTGATCTACTCTCATTTGCAAGAGTCATGGTCTCTTCCCTATTAGGGGATGTAGGTCCTTGGTATTGGATCTGACTAGCCTTTGTAAGACGATAGATAACTTGGATAAATCCAAATCAACTATATGAGTTGTGATAAGTAAGTTCAAGAGAAATCGAGATGTTTTCAAGTTTAGCCAAAACTCTTCAAAGCTTATATGAACTTCTTTGCTGTTTAACAGATTCAGTTTGTTTCGAAAGCTTTTTGCAAGACATTCCACATTCTTTGACTTTTATAAGAAACGAAGCATTGTAATTCAAGGCATAACATTTTAAATCAACAGTAAATAGAGAATGTCAAAATGAACATGGTAACATCTTTAACACACACTCTTCTAGAAGTAGATCATATATGTATGAATAAAATCAGCCTTTTCAGATTCAAGTTTGGTCCCAAACTCTTTTCAAGGGATTTTAAACGTACTCATAATCTTCATGCATTTCCGTTTTAAGTTTCATGTTCAAAACAAAAACTATCATTTTGGTTTTTATGGAAAGAGCAATTAAATAAGGTTTTTTATCAAAACTTCCATATCTTAGCGTTTGGCACCGAAAATAACACCAGTAGATTTAAACCACGCTTGATCAATAATTTCTCTAAATGATTGATGTTAAAATGTCATGTCTTTAAAACCTTTTCTACTGTTAACTAACTGGATTTTCGAAAACGGGTAGAGAAGGCAACATTTTTAGCAATGTTTGGTTTTTGTTCTAACAAACGTTTTCCCTCCACATGACCTCCTAACTTCTTTTGCGACGTTCCAACTGTAAAGATACTCCAGTGAGGGTGCTTTGAATATTTTCATGAAAGACTATTCTGTCTTGAGTAATCAATAATGGTTTCACATAATCTTTATTCAATTTTGAACTACTCTTATTTGCAAGTAGTCAATTGGACCTCTTCCCTATTGGGGCAAGGGACGAGTTTTGCGATGGTCTATCTTTCTCTCGGATCTCTATCTATCATATGGATCTCATACAAATAGGGCTTTGAGATGTGAGACTTCTTGAGGTACCTTGATAGCAAAGGTTGGTCTACCTTATAGTCGAGCATTGGGTGCAACAAATGAATGGTCCTGAATTGACTGATTACGAGTATAAATAATTTCATTCAAAAACTTTAATTGTTTGTCCATTTCAATCATCTTGGTCAATATATTTCTCTTCCTTAACCTTTAAATCCGAAATGACCTTGGTTTTCTCTTTGAGATAACCTTCCAGTTGTGACTTTGTATATAAGACTCTTTTTGACTAACTCCCATCGTGTTTCTGATTAGAACTGAAATTTCTTATGCTTTGTTTTCAAACCTTCTTTTATTTCATGTCCTTTAGAGCTAATATTCCTAGAGTATACATTAACTTGTTGAAGTATTTCATAATCAATCGTCCGATCCATTAAAGTCTACAACTATCCCGACAACTAGTCCTCCCTCCAAAGCCCACTAGTCTCATCAAGTTAGTTTTGCACTCCCTAGTTCTTGAGTCAATTATGCGTTTGCTTTCTTTAATTGCTTTAAAATCGTTTTGTTTTCCTTAGTATAAAGAGTTAAATTTTCAATTAAATTAGCAAGCGCAACACGCTCATCAGCACATTCTGCAATATTATTCTCAGAATGTTGTCTTTCATTGGCAAACACATTATTTTCATCATTGTTTTGTACCTGTTCCAATGGCTGTTCAGTTGAACTGGATTCTTCTGGTAAGACCTCCTGAATCTTTGCCATGAAACTGTAATGTGCTTCCAATTCCTGTTCATCAATCTCTTCATTCGTGTCTGCTAGCCAATCAGCTTGCTCTGCTTGTAGTAGAACACCTTGTTCAGCTTGTTTGCACATCATCATCTTTTCCTTGTGATATGTGTAGTCTTTAACACGCTTTGGCTTCCTGAATTCCTTTGCATAGTGGCTAAATCCCTTGCAGTTAAAGCACTGTATCCCATTGCACAGTCCCAACAACTGTCATTGTCCTTTGATTCCCAAACTGCCCTGACTGATTGTCGTTGTTATACCTTGGTGTGGTATCTTCAGTCTTTTTCTTGGAGTTTGAAGAAGTTCAAAGGTTATTGTTGGTAGGTTTGTAGAGCCTTTTGAAATACTTTGCAAGGAGTGCCAAATTCTTTTGCATGTCCTTATCCCTCTGAGCTTGTTCAGGATCACTGTCTTCTTCAGATACTGACTCAGATTGAGGTGTAACTGGTTTGGCGATCTCTTTGCCTTTGTGTCTGGTAGATGCACTTGGTCTTGTGGAAGATGATGTTACATTAGATCGTTGAGGTTTTGGTGCTTGATAGTAATTATCTGAATATGGTTGAGCAGCCGCAAGAAGTGCTAATGGATTTCACTTTTGGCTATTCTCTCAGCACGGATATTATTAACTTCATTTTGATACTGCTTTAGAATGTCAAAAAGTGTGTAATATGAGATGGTGTCTATTTCTTTTGATTGCTTGACCACCGTCACAAATCTTGACCATTCTGGTTGAAGTTGTTAAAGAAATTGAACATTCACTTGCATTGTAGTAACTTGCAAGTTGTTCCTTGTCAACTCATTCATCAGTTTATAAAACCGTGAGTAATACGACTCCATTGATTCTCCATCTCGAGAAGTAAACTTCCCAAATTCCCAGAACAGATTGGTCTTTACATCTTGTACGTTCAATGATTCACCCTGTTGTAGCCTTTCAATGGCTATCCACATCTCATTCGCTGTTTTACAAGCATCAACAGTGGAATAGATATCATCTCCAATACCAGTTAAAAGCAAGAAAATTGCTTCTTTTTCAGACAGAAAGTGTTCTTTGTTCTCTGGAGTCATGTTCAATACTGTTTCAATTGTTGTATGTTGTTGTATTGCAGGATTACCTTCCGTTGCAGCAACAGCTTGAACTAGTACAGTAGATGGCACGTAGGGACCAGATAGTATGCTTTTTCTCAGTCCCTCACCATTTGGTTTCGTGTCAATGTACCGTAGAAAACGTGATCTCCATTGTGAATATCTTCCTGGTCCAAGCATTGGTGGACGATCTTTTGAACCAGCTGCCATGATATTGTTGTGCATTTGACTATCTGTTGAGGATGTATTGACTGGAGTAGACATGATGAATGAATGGTTATGAATTATGAAGTGTGAAAGTTGTTGGATCTTAAGTGGATATGATGTGATTGAAGTTGTGGTCTTGTATGCAATTCACGTTCACGGGATTTTACACGTCTATGATTAAAACCGATAAAAATTTAACGGGATTTTACAAAATCAATAGAAAATCATAAATGATTGATTGTAGTGTGGTTTTGTGATTAATTGTCTTGGAGTCCGATTAAAGGTCCACCAATCCTTGAGGTTTGTTGGTCTAAAGGAAGTCAAATTATAGCAAGTCTCAACGAAGAACGATTGTCAAATCTCAACCAAGAATGTTTGACAAATCTAAATAGACAAATCTCAAGAGGCAAGTCTCAAGAGTAGGCAAATCTCAAGAGGCAAATCTCAAGAGTAGGCAAATCTCAAGAGGCAAATCTCAAGAGTAGGCAAAACGCAGTGCTTTTTTAGACAAAACGCAATGCTTTCTATACAAAAGGCAATGCTTTCTTAGACAAAACGCAATGCTTTCTAGACAAAACGCAAGATTTTCTAGACAAAACGCAATGCTTTCTAGACAAAACGCAAGATTTGTTGAGATTTGGGCAGCATAACGTTGAGATTTACTTTGATAAAGGGTCTTCAGTAGGCAAAACGCAATGACCAAAACGCAATGAGAGCAAAACGCAGTGACCAAAACAAGCAAAACGCAATGACCAAAACGCAGTGAGAGCAAAACGCAATGACCAAAACGCAATGAGAGCAAAACGCAATGACCAAAACGGCGTGAGATGCAAAATGAATGCCAAAAAGCATCAAGACCCCTTTCAGTTAGACAAAACGCAGCCAAGAAAAAAATCATCAACCATTCTTGAAAGCCACGAAATGATGTTAAAACCACCTAGTAATGATGCAAGGGATAGTTCTAAGCCCGAAAGTACAAGTCTTTAACATCTTTAACCACAAACAAAGATCAAATCTTGATTTTTCTTGGTATATTTTTCGAACAAAAAAAAACAAAAAACAAACCACGAATTTTGATGATTTTGAACCACAAATCAAACACGAATCCACCCTTGAAGCTCTGGTACCAATTGTAGGATCCCTTTAACACATACACTTCATATCATACACGGATCTAGATCAAGAAATATAGAAAGAGAGTGAGATGATTTCCTAGAGAGAGAAAGAAGAGAGAGAGTGAGATGGGAGAGAAAATAGAAAAGTGAAATGTTTATTATGAAATCAACTAACTTTTCCTAGGAGGAAAAGTTACTTATATACCCCGACACATTAAGTGACGTTCGGGATATTTGACTAGGACCCGGGCTCGGGTTTTGCTTGGGATTAAACCCGAAACATATACAATATTAGATTAACTATCGAGCCCGATTCCCGATACATTTCTATTACAACGTTAACTAATTGATTGACCGAGACTTAAATACATAATGAACGAACTTCATGTTCGACTCAATATTTTAAGGCTAACAAATCTCGTTGGCTCTAGACTCTATAAGTGCACAATTGTTATTTGGTAATCAGAGGTTGGAGCGGACTGCCACCTTTTCAATATCAACGATCTCGGAATGAGAAAGTCGATAGGAACGTGTTGATCTCCGTGAGAAACGAAACATAAATCTTTTGAGAGATTCTGAGTGGCTAGGAAGGGTTGTGCATTGCATCATTAGGTCGATGATGTCAGTCTTCAATATCAGAATCATCTTTGTGATTACCGATAGATTATGTATTGACCCAGTTTCTGCCTAGGGTTGTATGGAGGGCTTCTTTCTTTTCACCATTTATCCTTACAATTCTTTTTCATTCTTCAACCCCTTTAGTGCTTACCGAGACTTCATGACTAGTACCTTGTTGAGTTTGTTCCAGTACTAGCTCCATTTCAGTCGGCACTATTCCCTTTCTCACTTTACTCCTTTTTTCGATCATACCTAGGACTTCTACTCTATCTAATGAAGTGTTCCTGGGTAGATCCCTCCGGTTTTGGCTGGATCATGGAACGAATATACCTAACCTTAACCGCCTTATAACTCCTTGAGAAACAACAGTTGGTCGGTCTTTGGGGTATTGCTATGAAGATCCATCAAACCATTTGATAAAAATCAATCAACGTGTCTGAGAAATCATTTAAGACACATTGAGTGTTTCCAAAGTTACCAAAAAACTCCCCCTACATATATGCACCACATTATGAAAGTGTTTTGCACATGAGAGGTTTGGGAACACACTTATAGATTGAAGATCGTATCCGTTATTAGTCCGTATTGATCATATTTTAATCACTATTCTCCCTCAAAAAATTGATTTGTGGTTATAATTTTTTACAATTAGTGAATTAAAAACAAGTTAAGTCTTGGGAGAACAGGAGCGCATGCAGAATGAACTAATTATTATACTCCCCCTCAATTATAGAATAGAGTGAAAACTTGGAGTGGGAGTTTGTTGAGCACACAATTTTGAAAGAATTTAAAATTTATATTTTTGAAAATATCTTGAAAAATTATGCCCAACAAGAAAATGATGTTATATGTATCGTATTAATTATCATTTCCTTAGTGCTTCTCTTGAGCATTCAAAACTTTGAATGTTTATGTGACATTGCTCAAGACCAAGAAGATATGAACTTCCCGTTGTTTAGGATAAATAGACATAAATGAACATTTTCCTTTCTTTGGAGACCAAGTCCTAAGCTGACATTTACTTAGAAGTTGTAGAGAAAAAGTGAAAGGACATGTTTTGAAAGCATTTGAAACTCTCGTTCGAACTTCATTTATTCACCCGTGTTAATTAATCAACATTTCTAGGTGCGCAAATGTTATCGATTGGCGAGAGACATGTCAGAGAAGATTATTTTTGGTATTTGAAATTTTCTGATTTTATATTTTGTTTTTCTTGATTTTATATTTTTATATTTTGTTTTTCTGATAAAATATTTATAAATCAAAATAAAGAGAAAGATCAAAAATATTTACAAGTCAAAGTTTTCATCACCAGTGATAGTTGTTGTTAGAGTTGAAGTAGATGAAGTTGAATCTTGTTGTTGTTGACGTTTATTGGATGCATCAGCAGTAGTAACAGCAAAAGACTTTGAAACAACTTGATTTTCTCCATTTGAATAATTCGTCGAACAAATGACCGAATAAACTTTCCAACTCTTATCATTGTTCATGAAAAATTATGTTTAGCTGTTTTGAAAACAAGAAGATTTCTCTTCGTTTTAAGGTAAAGCGCACTGAAGCGTACACTCCCATTTTCTTTGAAGACCGGGTTATGTACTAAATTATACATAAGCCAGTGACTTGAGCTAACAAACTTTGAATGTTTTGATACTAGCTCAAGACCGAAAAGATTTCTCTTTTCGTTGTTAAGGATAAATGCACTGACACGTACATTTTCCTTTTATTTGAAGTTCGGGTTGTTATCTGTCATTTAATAACAAACCATTGCTGAATGATTAGAGAACAGCAATTAGATAGGTAGAAGTATGCTGTTTCCTTAGTCTTGATAACCTGCCAAGAAGAGAAGTGGAATTCGAAAACCCTTTGCTTGAAGGTTCCGAGGGATTAGAAGTGATTGCATTGTCACACACAGATTTATCAGACTTATTCTCGGTGTTACTGGATGCAGTTAATTTTCCACACATGGCAAAAATTCTTCCAGTTGGAATCCACCTAAGATAAGTTCTAGGTTTGTTAGGCCTAGATGAAGCAAGACTTCCTTTGGACCCTAACTCCTTCGATTTCCTGACATTTGCCTTATGTTTCTTTCAATTTTCACATTTTAAGACATTGGCACTTTGGTTATCAGCACGGGAATTCATGTCATTCACATAATTAAGCACACAGACATCATGATTGGTAGTAACTAAACATTGCTTACACATAATACAAACAATTTCGAATTTAGCATTCGAATGGCAAGCGTAATGTTATTACATTCAGATGACATGTACTTCTAATTCTTAGGACTTTAGGAATTCCTATGGTTTTCTTCTATTTTCTCGATGTTATTCGAGAGGCAACTACTCTTAGACTTAGATGGAATCCTATCAGTATTAGAATTGCTCCTAGGATGTGGTCTTCTAGTCTTAGCAGTATTGTTTACCTAGGTAGAAGAAAAACCGTTTGAGTCAGAATTAGCTTGTGGCTTATGAATGACATTTGGTTATGAAACAATGATTGGTTTTATCATAACGTTTATTTTAACGGGTTTGTTAGGAAAAATATTATCTACCCTAGAGGTCTTTAGAAGGATTAGTCCTAAAGATGTTAGAGGCAATCACATTAACAGTTTGCATAACTTTTGATTCTTGTGTGGAAGGTGCCGAGTTTGAATTGACTAGTTTGGACAAAGCATTCGACTTACCAACCTTGGGAATAACCGTAGATTTAGGGAAATGAGTGACAGAAAAAAGTTTTGGTTTATAAGAAGAAGAAGGTGGTTTTCCCAAGATTGATTGCTTTGTAAACATAGTATTCATTCTCATACCTTTTGTGGTGCCTTTTTGTTCAGAAACCTTATCAAATAACTGGGCTCTTAGCTTAGCATTTTCATAAATGGTGTCATACAATTGTTTTTGCAAAGAGTCAATTATTGAAGTGGTTTGAGCTTGTGTCACTTTGATAGAGTCAAACATGTTCTTGTATGTGGTCTTAAGATGAGCATTTTCTTTGGCATAATTCAAAACCTGAGATGCTAATGACATGTTCTCATCTTTAAGTTTCTGAGACACCTGATCAAGGGTATTTGATGAACATTGAGTATCACTACTCTTACCCTTGAGATCTCCCAACTGAGTTTGCAATCGTTCAATTTTGGTTTGCATGTCATTATAGTCTTTATCATACGAAATTTTATCATATTTGCATTCCTCACATTTTTTATACCAATTATTCAAAAGAGTAGCATATTCTTTTTCCTTTTTGATAATGCAAGCTTCAAGTTTTTGTTTCGTAGGATTAAGCTCAGTTTAGAGATCAATATATTGCACTTCTTGAGTAAGCATGTTGAATATATCATGATCATAACAATTTTCATCTTTGGGTACCTCAGCTGATCCATCTGAGTCATAGATGGGAGCGTTGTCAGACTGAATTCTAGATGTGGATGCTTGCTGCATTGTATCCTCTGAAGTGCATTTCAGTTTTACTCTCTTTGTTTCTTCATGAGCATCTGCAGCAGTCATAAACTCAAATTCCTCTTGAGTACTTTGGATCCCTGCTTCTTCCTCTTGAGCAATCTGTAGCTGTTGCTGAAGATAAGCAGCATCCCGTTTCCTTGACTTTACTGTGCAGTTGCTGGCATAATGACCCTCTCCTCGATAGTTGTAACACCTTATCGGATTACCATTGATACCATTACCATTACCCTCATTCGGTACTGTTACAATATTCCCATTCCCATACTGATTTGCAATTTATGGAACAACATTAAGCCCATTCATATTTTCAACATTCTGAATACCCGGATTCTAAACTGCATTTTGCCCAACCTCATTCCCATCATTCTGCATAGCATTTTTGTCTCACATGATTTCCAACATTGTCATCAACCATTTGCATTTTGATGTCTTGGCTCGTGTTCATATCCGGTTGTGTAATATGACTATTGTGGGGAATTAATGAACTTCTTTGGTTGTTGTTTGTTGGACTGGTGTTGAGTTTAAATGCTTTAGCCATTAAAGCAAGTGCGTTGTTCATTACAGTTGTGGGATCTGAACTGTCTTCAGGATTCTGCATTGGTTGTGGCATGTAGTTCGTGTGGAATGAAGGTTGTTGGACAAAGTTGTTGTTGGGTTATGGATGTTGTATGTAGGTAATATGTGATGAGTAATCTGGTTAAAACGGTGTCTGAGTGTTTTCCATTAATGCCAAAGGATCATGTGTGTTTGCAAGTCATTGTGCTCTAATAGTATTGATGTCTTGTTGAGTCGACATTGCAAAAGTGATGTGAAATGATAAACAAGGATCTTAAGTGGGTAAAGTGATTGTTGTTGTGGATTGAAACCAATTAATGTTCACGGGATTTTACAAATCTATGATTTAAACCGAGAAAAAAATGACTTTTTTGGGATTTTACTAAATCAAGAAGAAACCCTGAAGGAATAATTAATTGTTGATGAAATCATTGTTGAATCGAAGTACTTGAACTTTTGTTGACGTTTAATGAGCTAAAGGACTAACGGTGAAATTTCATACAACAAAAGGGCTAAAAGTAAAAAATTTGAAAAGTAAAAATGTGTAACTAAAAAATAACAAAAAATTAAAAGTTTAAAAGTGAAAAAGTTTGAAAGTAAAAGGTTATATTTAATTTTGCTTAAAAAACAAAGGTTTAATAGTAAACAAGTTAAAATCTAAATGTAAAAAATGAAAACCGTTTAGAAGTCGAGGGGCCAAAAGTGTAAAATTCGAATTATATTAAATATGAAAACGTGTTCCCTCTTTTTTCTATCGTCATCTTCATTTCAAAAAGAAATAAAATGCAACGAGTGTTCTTTTTAGCTCGCGGAATAGTACGGTGATCGTCGGTAAAAACCAAATATACCACGTTGATCGAAACGAGTTCACGATCGTAATGGTATAGATTATAAGACCCGTAATTGACCGACACTCGAAATCGAAAAATCAAAAATGCTTAAAAACATGAGATTTTGTTTCCATTGTTTGAGTAGTTCGGTTCCTATTGCTTTGAGTTATTCGGTTAAAAACTACAATGAGTAGTTCGGTTGACAAGTTGTTTGGTTCCAACAAGCTTGTTAGTTGTTCGGTTCTTGCTTGAATACAAGTTGTTCGGTTTCTAAGTGGAGACAGGTTGTTCGGTTCACAACAAGAAGCAAGTTATTCGGTTCCACAAGAAATGAGTTGATCGGTTCCACAAGAAATGAGTTAATCGGTTCCAAAAGAAATAAGTTGTTCGGTTCCACACTATACTCCAACTCGTACTCTCGTCCTTGTCTCTAACGGAAACCGCCAAAAACGTCTTTGTCCTTTGATGCTAAAATTGTGGATCTTTGTCTACCTTCTTGTCTCTTGTTACAAACAGTGAGGACCACAAAGGACAATAAGCTACTACCAAAAAGCTCAAATAAGCTTGAGATATAAGCTCGCTTATACCACAAGAAGCCACGACAAGCACTTCAAATAAGCTAGTATAACTTCTAAAAGCAGTTTATGATGAAGATAGCCACGAAAATGAAGAACGCAACAAAATAATAAGCACGAAATAAGCGTGAAAAGTTAACCTAAAACTTTCAAAAAAATACTTGTTTTGGGGTTTTCGAATGGTTTTTTGAAGCAAAAAGAAGTAAAATAAGCTGCTGACTTTTTTAACAGTTTTGACAACTGTTTGATGAAATCACAATCAGGAAATGGCACCTGTTGACTTATTTGAAAATAAAGATAAAACAAAAACGTTTAAATGAGATGAGGACAAATAAAAAAAAATGTTTTAATATTGAGAAAGATTCAAAC
>BQNB010186153.1:0-12153 GCA_026074375.1 Tanacetum coccineum
CCCATGTCATTTGTCAAAATCACTAGGGAAGTGAGTTTTGATTATTTTTGTGTTATGGCGTATGTTGTGGACTATTTTTGAGGCTTATGGTAGTAACTAAATGCGATACGTAGCTTATTAGCTTATTTTCAAGCTTAATATACGTATTTTTAAGTCGTGGCTTAATGGGGCGGCTTATTGTGGTCCGGGTTATTTTTACTTATTGGTGTAAGCTTATGTATGTAAATAGACCTTGATTCTGGACTTGGATCGTATTTGGGACTTATAAATACCTTAATGGACCCTTGTTGGGCCTTACAGCCCAATAAGCGATATTTAGTCGTTATGAGAGTTTTGACGAACTTTTGAAAGTGAAAATGTATTTACAAAGTGATATTGAACGATATTTTGGGAAAAACGTTTTAGTAAACGTTAAAGATTGAGATTTTGGAAATTTGTCAAAAAGTGTCGAATTTATGAAAAGTGTTGAAAATAGGGTTTGAAACCTTCAAAAACGTTGTATGAGCGTACGGGTCATGTCGAAATTTCGTAAAAAGTTTATACTTAGAAATTTTCTAAAAAACATGATTTTTGAATTTAAATAATAAAATATTATTTAATTATTTTACTTGTTTAATAAAGTTACCAAAAGACGAAAAATATAATTTTTCTCGAAACTTCTCTAATGTGTTTACTATGAGTAAACGTTTTATTTTCAACCGTATTATGATTATTTTGAAGTGACTAAGGGTACCGAATAGACTTGTCGAGATATATTTATAATTATTAATTATAAATATTTAATCATATTACTTATCTATTTTATCTAAATAGTATAAGTATGTATTATTGAGTAATGAGATTGATATGAATGTTGGGCTATGTCGTCAACCATCACACCACTAAAATGTTATGAGTAATTGTACGACGCGTCTAAACTCTATGCATCAAACGTGAAGATTGTTTAGAATTGGATGATTAAATTGGGACATTAACTTGACTAGGTCGTGTGCGAGCGTCGTTGCATTTACTTGTGTGATTGAGATTTGGTTGCTAAATACTTGCTTGCTTGTTGTGATTGAGATCTTGGTTGCATAAGACTTGTTAGAGGGTGTTGTTCTCGTAGCCCATTTTTCTACACTTGTTTTTCCGTTGGGGGAAATGATATCAAATGTGTTTGAAACAGTCCGAAAAACGTGGTTTTGTTTTTGGGGGACAATTATGTGTTATGAATTGCTATGTGAATATATGTGATTGTAGTTTTACTTGGGCATGTATTTTGATTTTGGCAGTCAAGGGTGTGATTTTACTTGTGTGTAACTGGTTTTGGCCACGGTCAAGGGTGATTTGGCAATGATTTGCCATGGCTGTGTGGTCATGCCTAAATATATGCTCTGTTGGTAGGAAATTTAGGTGCGTAACTGCCATATCAGAGTTGCGACTCCAAGAGCATTGGTATATGCTGTTTTCATGACTAGCGGGGATGCTAGGGCATGGTGATCGACTAGCAGGGATGCTAGGTCGTGTTACATGATTAGCGAGGATGCTAAGTCATGGGGGATTTGCATATATTCACTATCATATTGCACTATTGTCCATTGTTTTGAGATATTGGCACAACTTATGGTTTAAGGTCAAACATACGAGCTCACCAACATTATTGTTGACGTTTTCGAGTATCATTTTCAGGTGAAGTGAAAGATGAATAGGTTGGTGATATGTGATAGCAGGCTTAGGAGTATCCCGTGTGGATTTTTCATGTGAAGCCTTGCTTGTTTATTTGTTTGGTTCTTAGTATTTGGAAGTTTTGGTTTAAGTTTGGATTTGGACCCCTGTGAGGGCATTTGGAATTGTAAGAGATTATGGAATTGGTTATGATTTGGGACATCACTCGAGGTTTGTTCGATTTTGATGGTCTTCATAACACTTGAAGTTTATGCGTTGTAGTTTTCTTTATATTGTATCTTGTGTTATGATTGATCATTATGTTGCATTCCCGAGTTTCTGCCATATCGTGGGGTGCAGATTTGTAATTAGGGCCAAGTGTTTAGAGAACTAGGGTGGGTTGGGCCTAGACTATAACCTAAGATCCGTTATTTAGTTGCGTATAGGATCTATGTGCGTGGTGTTTAACTTTTGCATGCTTTTGCGTATTCACGGTTTGGTGCTTTAGTTATGTCAGTCATTGAGATGTGTGAGCTCAATACTGAGTACGACTGGGAAAGGATTCAGATAAACTGACGGTGGTCCACGTAGTTATAAAGTATCACAAAGACCTCGTACTTGGTTAATACTCGTTCATAGAAATTAATGTTGCACCATAAGGTGACCTTATGTGTATATTTATAATATATATCGTAAAGATATTTATATATGTTAGTCTTCCTACCTACTAACATTGCCCCATGTTCTCACTCGTTGTAGATAATGCCGCAAAAGATGAGGACCCGAAGTGCTGGCCGACCTGTTGCCGAATCACGAGGAGGGGGAACGGGTGAACGGGTTGGTAGAGGTAGAAAGGGTAGAGGACCTAGGGGAGGTAATGATGACAATGTTGACTAATTGAATGGTCAAGGGAATGTCTAGGAGGCAGGAGCTAATAGGAATGTAGAGGGAGTCAATAGAGGTGTGGGAGGAGCACTCGACTTCTCGATGATCATTGCCCAACAATTGCAAAACCTCTTACCCACCATTCTAGCTCAGGTTGGTAACCAAGGAAATGTTGGAAGTCAAAATGGTAATGTGGTTAACGAGAACATTCAGGAGAACGTTAGGAATGTGTTGGTGAATCGAAAACGGGGTAGGTGTTCATTATAAAGAGTTCAGCTTGTAACCCTAAGGCTTGGATGGTAAGGGAAGTGATGTAGTTCTTATTGATAGATTAAGAAAATGGAGTCCGTGCAAGATATGAATGGTTGTAGTATTGACCAAAAAGTGAAATACACTACTGGTTTATTTGTGGGTAAGGCAGTTAACGTGGTGGAACTCTCAGATCCGCAAGCTAAGCCGAGAAGTTGCTGTTAGTATGTATGGAATGACTTAAGAGTTATGATGGATAGAAGTGTTTTGTCTAGGTCATGAGATGCAAAAGTTGGACACTGAAACTGGGGAATCATGTTATGGCCGGGTACTGGCCATAATATAAGCGGGGCATATACTGAACAATTCCATGAGCTGGCTAGATTCGTCCCCATTTAGTTGAACCCATAAAGTAGGAAGTTAGAGATAGTATCTTGCCTATTCTCCACAGATCCATAGGATGGTGGCAGCAACTGACCGATGAGGCTGTTAGGAATGGACCAACTAAGAAGGTTGAGAAAAGAGGAAATATAGGGGAACCTAGCAAGGATAAGAATGGTAGGGATGATAATAAGAGGACTAGGACTGGAAATCCTTTTGCTACAACCGCAAACCCTGTAGGAAGATAGAATAGGGTGCTTGGCCCAAGTGTGCCACCTGCAACTCCTACCATACACCCGGAGGGCCTTGTCGCACATGCTTCAACTGTAACCGCCCGGGTTATTTTGCTAAGGATTGTAGAGTTGTGCCTAGGAATGTGAACCCGGTAAATGTAAGGAACCCAGCACCTGCTCGTAAAGCATGCTATGAATGTGGTAGTACCGACCATCTCAAACCGACATGTCCTAGATTGAATAGAGAACAAGGACCAGGAGGAAACCGTCTAAACCAAGTTTTTGCTAACAACGGGGGTCAAGGTCGTGGAAACCCAGGGAACCAAGCTAGGGGTAGAGCATTCATGTTGGGAGAAGAGGAAGCTTACCAGGATCCGAACATTGTAACAGGTACGTTTACTTTAAACAATCATTTTGCCACTACCTTATCTGGCTCTGGTGCCGACTATAGCTTTATTTCCACTACTTTCATACCTCTGTTAGGCATAGAGCCCAGTGAATTAGGTTTCAAATATGAGATTGAGATAGCTAACGGGCAGCTAGTAGAGATTGATAAGGTTATTAAAGGTTGCAAACTAGAAATTGAGGGTTATGACTTTGACATCGATTTGATACCATTTAGGCATGTGAGTTTTGATGTGATTATAGGCATGGATTGGTTGTCTAATCATAAGGCTGAAATAATTTGTCATGAGAAAGTAGGGAGGATATCACTACTAGATGGCAAGGTGCTTAGAGTATTAGGAGAAAGATCGAAAGAGAAAGCGAGACTTTTGATGAGTACTAAGGCTAGCAATAAGAAACAAGAAGAGATTGTTATGGTTAGAGATTTTCTTGAGGTATTTCCGGATGATTTATCATGATTGCCACCTCTCTAGGAAATTGAGTTCTGGATTGACTTAATACCTAGAGTTGTACCGATTGAAAAGTCTCCCTATCGTTTGGCACCTTCTGAATTGGAGGAGTTGTCGGGTCAACTCAAGGAACTCCAAGACAAAGGTTTCATTCAACCAAGCTCATCGCCTTGGGGAGCACCGGTTTTGTTTGTGAAAAAGAAGGATGGTTCTTTTTGGATGTGTATTGATTATGGGGAGTTGACAAGTTGACTGTTAAGAATCGTTATCCGCTTCCTAGGATTGATGATCTATTTGACCAACTGCAAGGGTCGCAGTTTTTCTCAAAGATAGATCTTAGGTTTGGATACCATCAGCTGAGAGTGCATGAGGATGACATTCTAAAGACCGCATTTAGAACTCATTATGGACATTTCGAGTTCACAATAATGCCCTTTGGTCTGACTAACGCACCAGCGGTATTCATGGATTTGATGAACAGAGTTTGTAGGCCATATCTTGATAAGTTTGTGATAGTATTTATAGACGATATGTTAATCTACTCTAAGAATCGAGAGGAGCATGTAGAACACTTAAGGTTAGTCTTGGAACTGCTCAAGAAGGAGAAACTGTATGCTCAGTTTTCTAAGTGTGAATTCTGGCTAAAAGAAGTGCAGTTTCTTAGGCATGTGATAAATGGTAATAGGATTCACGTAGACCCTAGTAAGATTGAAGCTGTTGGAAAGCCACTAGAACTCCGTCTGAGGTTCGTTCGTTCTTAGGATTGGCTGGATATTACCGTTGGTTCATTGAGAACTTTTCTAAGATAGCTAAGTCTCTTTATTCTTGACGCAGAAGTGTAGACCTTCTATTGGGGCGAGAACAAGAATTTCATTTCAAACTTTGAAGGGATAGTTGTGTAATACGCCTGTTTAGCTCTCCCCGATGGTCCGGAAGACTTTGTGATATATTATGATACGTTCGGGTTAGGACTAGACTGCGTGTTGATGCAGAGAGGTAAAGTGATGCATATGCGTCTAGGCAGTTAAAGATTCATGAAAAGAATTATACAACCCATGATTTGGAACTAGGAGTAGTTGTGTTTGCCCTTAAGATTTGGAGACATTATCTGTATGGGACAAAGAGTGTCATCTATACGGATCATAAGAGTCTTCAGCATATCTTTAGGAGGTTGATGAACATATACCTCCTCTTCAATAGTGTCATAAAGAAATGCACTCTTAACATCCATTTGGTAGACAGAAAATCCCATGAATGATGCAACAGCTAAAAACAACCTGATTGCCTCAATCCTGGCAACAGGTGCAAAAACTTTGTTAGGATTATGAAAAGTGTCGATTATGTGGTTTTATTATTATACTTTATTTTGTTTAGTTTAATATAGCTTGTAATAAGGTTTATTATGCTTTAAGAAAGAAATAGCATAATAACCAAAGTCTAGAGACTAGTATTGACAAGTTAGGAAAATAAAAAAGGGAAGCCTCCCTCCTATTGCCTATAAATAGCCCTCTAATCTTCATTAGAGGGTGATTCCCTTGTAATTAACTCTCATTTTCCCTCCATAATAAGATTTGAATTTTCCCTTTACTTGCCCTCATTCTCTCTAATCTTACACGTTGATATGATTGATTCGAGATTCATGTGACCTATCAGTACCTCACTATCAGAAGAACTTGATGAGTTTGATGAAGAGATTGCCATCAAAGCATAGTTGACTGGTTCAACTTCAAAATCATTGTTCCAGTCATAGCCTCCTAGACCTTCTTGAGCCACCAGTGCCTGAGATGAAGATTCAGTTGTTTGTGCATTGCTCCTATCACTATAAGGTATTCTTCCTTGACTCCTTCCAGATCTACATTCTCTAGCAAAATGTTATTTTCTGTGACAATTGTAGCACTTAATCTTTGACTTATCAAGAGAAACAAGTCGTTTTTCTTTGAAGTCCATATTTCTTCCTGTCCTCTGAATGAACTTCTTTACTCTGACAGTCAACATAGCCACCTGCCATCGAAGATCCAATTCCTCTAAGTCATCTCCATCCATCTGCTGAAAATCCTCATTCTCAAGTTGAGGACTGGTTGTTGGTTGTGCAAGAAAGGAGTAAGCTATATCATGAGCACTTGGAGTAGATGGAACTTGATTAATTCCACCAGCAGTACTAACCCCAAAATCTCCACTGGCAGTACTAACTTCATTAGTACTGTTAGTATTCTCAGAGGAAAGAAAAGCCAAATTCTGAGAAGCAGAGTTGGAACCTGAAGACCTTTTCAATTCATCTTCATACACCCTAAGATTGTTGTAAAGGTCATCAATATCAACCTCATCAATATCTGGTTTATTTCTCATGATCAGTGCTATTTGACTCCATGAAGGAGGAAGACTTCTTAAAAACTTCTGATTAATGTCTTCCTTTGATACATAGGCTCCATGAATTTCCAGTTGACTTATGAGTTTCTGAAATCTATCATAAGCCTTATCCAAAGTTTCATTAGATGCAGTAACAAAATTTTCAAACTGATGTTTCAGAACATTCTTTTGCATCTTTTTGGATTCCTCATTACCTCCAAATCTAGATTTTATTGCAGCCCACAAAGATTTAGCATCAGGAACATTGTGGAACTTGAGGAGGTACTCATCAGGTATTGCTAAGAGCAAGATGCTCTTAATCCTTTCTTGATTCCTTCTAGCAGCCAATTGTTTTGCAGTCTTAGGAACAGGAGGACTAGATTGTTCTCCTGAAGGTGTAGCCTCATCTTCCAGATCTCCATTGACAATAATATCCCACAGATTATGATCTGTGTGACAAATGTATTGTCTCATCCTCATACTCCAGATATCGTATTCTCCCTTCTTAATGATAGGGATCTTCATAGCAGTGATTGTTGGTGGAGGAGTATCTTGATCAGCCATCTCTTTGATTTGTAGTAGTTCTGATTCAAAAGAAGTTCTTCTTTTTCAGAGTTTCCTCACAAGCTCTGATACCACTTGTAGGATCCCTTTGCTTAATGGATCTTAACCTTTAGCTTGTAAAGGGTTTGTTGCCTTAGATAAATCTAAAGTAACAATGATGAAACAATGATTAACCACTATTGATTACGCGGAATTTAATCAACAATGTAAAGAAGAACACAATCAAAACACTTTTATATTGAACTTTGAATCTGCCTAAGTTACAGATTACAAACTATGATTACTATATGATCTCTATGATCTTCTGTAGAACTATATCTACTGACTATGCCTAGGGATCCTTTTATAGACTAAGGAAACCCTAATAGGCTTTACAAAACACGTATAAAGATAATGCATATCTTTTCCTAAGATATCTTATGCATATCTTTAACTCTAACTAACTTCTGCGTAAGCAGACTTAACTATTACATAAACAGTATTAACTATTTAATACTGCCAGTACTAACTATGATAAACCGTCTACCAATACTAACTATTACACTAGCAGAACTAACTATAACAATAACAGAATTAATTCTGTTATACAAAATTACTAATAACCATGGCCCTTTTTTTCTTTTTTTTCTTTTATTTATTTATTATATAATTACTTGTATTTCCTTAAATTTTTATAAAAACCTTAACTAATTTGACTATACCTTTTTGCTTAAACGAAATTCACTAGACTTTTAAAAATAACTTTTTAACTTTTCATTTTCAACCTAACTTTCCTAAAATAGAATTTTTACATTATTCTTAACTTACCACTTAAAATCTAAACCTATCTTAGATTACTAACACAAAAATACGTATACGTAATAATACTTACACATTTAACACGGAAACGCTCAAATCTCAATAATCATTTCCTTGTCACTCAAAAGTGAACAAAATGAACTCAACCAATTTCACCACCATTCCAATCTCATTGAGATGATCACACTCAATAGATTGATTACCAATACCTCACATAACCTACATAAACTCATATAAACACACAGAATCACATACACCATATATTGCAACAGGCACATAAGTCAATACTAATGGTTTGACTAACCTGCTCAAATCATGGTTGTCACAGTATCCCCTCCTTTAGGAAATCTCATCCTGAGATTTAACTAGCCGATTTACCAGCTTGCTCAACAAACAACTGAGGATATTTAGACTTCATATAATCCTCGCGTTCCTAAGTAAACTCAAGACCATGCTTAGAATTCCAACAAACTTTCACAAGCGATATCTTACTACGTTTTAGCCTCTTAACTTCACGGTCCATAATCTCTACAGGTTCCTCAACAAAACGAAGAGTTTTGTCAACCTTTATCTCATCTAATGGCACATGCAAACTAGCATCAGCCAAACATTTCTTCAAGTTTGACACATGAAACGTATCATGTACTCCACTCAATTCCTCAAGCAACCTTAATCGATAAGCTACAGGACCGATCCTTTCAAGAATCTCAAATGGTCCTACGTATCTCGGTGCTAACTTTCCCTTTTTCCCAAAACGAATTACACCTTTCTAAGGTGATACTTTCAACATCACTCGATCTCCTACTTCGAATTCTAATGGTTTGCGTTAAGAGATAAACTCCGCATGCAAGCCTATGGTCTCACTAGCCAAGCTTCCTAACTTTACTTTCCTCAACATGCTCACCTGAAAATGATGCTTAAAACGTCAACAATAATGTTGGTGAGAGTCATAGGTTTTAGACACACAATAATACTCGCTTTCATTGTGATAAACAAAACAAGGTATGACAATAATGAACTATCATGAACCTATACTAGCATGCAAAAAAAATCAAGATCAATACATTTTCACAAATTAAATCAATATTCGAGCTTAGAATAGCTGGCACTATAAGCAATCAAGCTCACCTAGAATATACCACACAACCATATTCACACACTGGGTAGGCGTACCCATCCGATCCCATGGTACCATAACCAACACTGAGTAGGCGTACTCATCCGATCCCAAATCAATACCATAATAACACTGAGTAGGCGTACTCATCCGATCTCAATCAATATCAACATGTATCACATAGTCATATAATAGTCATGTAATGTCCAAACGCAATTTAAAACACATAATCACAGCAATAAAACATTTCAAAACATTTGCATCATTTCCATCCCAATATAAAAACGGAAAAATAGGACTATGATACTCACCTCATGCACAGCTACTTCACAAATTCCTTGCAATCAACTAAACACAAATAAAACACGTGTTACATGCGATTAGGCTAAATGCCCAAGACGATGTAACAATCAATTGATGGACTTCTATGTTCATATTATGATTATAAACCCTTTACCACACTTCCCATACCTTATTTATACCCTAATACTTCCAAATCCCTTATTCAAGTTTTCTAGTTTTTCGGCAGAATTTTGTAGTCACTATATGACCATAAATAAAATACTAACTGATCAAATTAGCTTTCCCCCTTTCATTCCCTACCTTTCCAATAGGTTAGTAAACTATCTGTGATTTTTTTTAGAAAAAAAATATATTGAGCCTAACGTATTATTATATAAAAATTCCAAAAAACCCCATTACAAAGTACTCATATTCGGATTGATACCGACCATCAAAACGTTTAGCTTAATTCAACCCATTTAAAACACTTAGAAAATTCTACACCCTAATCTACAGAAAAATTAGAAAAACAAACACAACATAGCACATGCTACATATCAATCCCCATCATTAAATACGACTATTTTATATGTTTTATGCCCTCAACAAACACAACAGAAACAGTCCCAAAAACTACAGATTTGACAAGGAATGCTTGTAAAATTATCTGACAAAGTCTACTCACCTTTAATTCATGAAACCAATGGGGTTTGAAAGTAGGCTCTTTGTAGTTATTTTTAGGCTCAAAAAAATCAATAAAAGCTATTAGTATGACCAAGTTATGACACTTACAAGATGACCTAAAAACCTGTCCAGTTTCAATTCCGAATTTAACAACAACTAAACCTAATCAAACACATCTAAACACCATTAATTACACCCTAATTAATTACTAATGATCATCTTAACATATTTACCGAATTTTAATGAAACTCTAATTCAACCAATTAATGTTACTAATTATAAGAAAAAATTAAACAAGAACTTAATTGAAATCATACTTAAACCTTTCACCTGATTACACACGAATCAACACCTTCAATCTTGATAAAAAATATTTTTTTTCTTTTTGCTTGGGGATTCGGCCGAACAAAACAAAAGGGGGAGAAAAAGTGTTTTAGGGTTATCCTTGATTTTGTATTTATAATACCTAGACTCTTAATTGTAATCAAATTTGTTTCTTTTTTTTCTTTTTTTAACTGGCCGAACAACACCCCTTTATTAATTTTTGTTTATTTTTTTATAATATTATTTAATGTATATTTACCCTTATTTTCTTATTTTTATAAAAACCCTTTATAAATATTGTAAACCTTTTAAATAAAAACTAGTTTTAAACTTACTATTTATAAATTTCATTTCATAAATTACTTTCCTAAATTAGAAAAACCTACGCTTAATAAACTCAAATACTAGACTTAATTCAATCTTAAAAAAATACACTATATCCTCTTAACGCTCATACTACAATTATTCACCAAATAACACGATAACGCATAAAATCATGCTATCATTTCCAATGTCACAAAATGTGAAAGAAATGAAATAGCAACCAAAACCACAACTCAATCACTAATAGATGAACACGCATCATGGATTGATATCAAATACTCATATAAGATCACATAAACACACAATTATAATACATATAAATACTCTAGTCAACTCTAACGGTTTGACTAACCTGCTCAAGTCATGGTTGTCACAGTATCCCCTCCTTAAGGAAATTTCATCCTAAAATTTAACTAGTAGGTTCAATAGCACAATCAACAAACAATCAGGGATACTTAACTTTCATATGGTCCTCACGTTCCTACGTGAACTCAAGGCCACGCTTTGAATTCCAACAAACTTTAACGATTGGAATCTTACTATGTTTCAAACTCTTAACCTTACAATACATAATTTCTACGGGTTCCTCAACAAAACAAAGGGTTTTGTCAACCTTAATCTCGTCTAGTGGCACATGCAGATTTGCATCCGCCAAACACTTCTTCAAATTTGACACATCAAATGTGTCGTGCACGCTACTCAACTTTTTAGGCAATCTTAATTGATAAGCTATGGGCCCGATCCTTTCGAGAATTTCAAATGGTCCTACATACCTCGGTGCCAAGTTACCTTTCTTTCCAAAATGTATCACACATTTCCAAGGCAACACTTTCAAAAACACTTAATCCCCAACCTCAAACTCTAGTGGCTTGCGCCTATTATCAGCATAGATCTTTTGACGATCTCTTGCCGCTTTGAGCTTTTTCTTTATCAAGACTGCCTTATCAGTCGTCTCTTGCACCAACTCTAGTCCAATCAACCTGCGTTCTTGATATGTGTTTAATCACATATTAATTTTCCTTATTAAAACGAGCTTAAATGACCAAAAATACATGAAAAATGCATTGTATATGTGTGTATTGTGAATTGTGTTGTGCAGGTAACAGATATTCATAAAAGGAAAAAAAACGTAGCCAAAAATGACAAAACCGAGCACGAGATTGGAAGAGCGTGAGAAAACGAAGCCAAGGACGTTTTTCATCTTTAATGGGCCAACCCGTACCCGTTTCGTGGGCCGGGTCAGCCCATTAAATGATATTAATCCTAGCCTTTTTATAAGCCTAATCTATAAATCCAAAAGACCAAAACCCTTTATCCGTATCCGGCCCAAGAAATAATTAATAGCCCAAGTCCAAAACCATGTCCAAGTCAAACATGGTCAAATGATAAAACACGGGTCAACTTTACTGTTCATCTTCTCTTCCTTTCCATTTACCCTACAAACGATTACACGGGTAAAATCCACCTC
>BQNB010186156.1:0-12153 GCA_026074375.1 Tanacetum coccineum
AACTTACTCAACAAGCATATAATAAAATCTACTCACTAAGCATTTTAATCAACAAATAAGCAAGCATAAACATTTTAAGCAAGATTAAACTACACTAATAATATGAAAAAGAAAAAGAAGTTGAAACCGATTGAAGAACCGAAATGATATAAAACCACCCGATCTTACAAACTTAATAAACAAATATGCTTATTACTTTTAAGTTTTTACTTCACTAATTAGCAAGTAAAGGTGTCAACTTTATTTACTAATTACTTCCATAAAAACCAAAAAGATCAAAACTTTATCTATTTATCAACCATATAAGACCCTTAAGCTCCGGCCTTAGATGATGGAAGGATGAAATAAGAGATAAGACAAGAAAACAAGAGATTAGAATAAATAAGCTATAAGCTAAAAGCTTAAACTCCAAAATATCAAGTATTTTGAAATAGAAAAGCTAAAAGCTAGAAGATCTAAATGATTAAGCTATTTCAATAAGACTAAAAAACTAAATTAAAAGGTTTTGGAAAAATAAGATAAAAACATTAAGCTAGAAAAATAAGCAATCGAAAATAAGCTAGAATAAGCTAACTCGAAAAGCTTTAAATCGAAAACACTATAAAATAAGCTAGTCTAAATAAGCTATGGAAGTAGCTTATTAGGATATAAGCTCAAGAAATCGGATTCAAAAATAAGCTATAAGCAAGAGCTTATTTGGAAATAAGCTAAAAAAGGAGTAGAATAATAAGCATAATAAGCATTTAAGAAAAACCAACCTTAATAAAAAACATCTTCATTCATAAAATAAGCTAATACAATAAGTTGAGATTATAAGCTAAAAGCTTTTACAATAAGCCCAAAATAATCTAAACTATTCTACTCCTAAATCTACACTACACTATTTTTATTGATCTAAAAACTAATACACCAAAAATGAAATCTGCGTGTCCTTTTATAACAAAAGAGAGGAGTGGGGTAATTTAGTCCATTTACTGTGCCATCCAATCAAAACCCAGGGGTATTTTTGACCTTTTACACTGGATGATTGTTTAGCCTCGAGAAGCTTCCTCGAGTGACAGCTGCTCTGCAGCCCGATCCACCAAACAGATGACGGCCCGATCCACCAAACAGATGACGCCACGTGGCTATATCCCATTTTGTCAAGAAAGAAGTAGTGGGTGAAAGTGGAACTGGATGCTCGCCACTTTGAATTTATTTTGGAGCGTGAATATCAAACTCCAAGCTAGCACTGCAATATAATTCACTTTTGAATTCTTAATTTGTTTCTTGGGCCTAGTATCATTTCCATTCTTGGGTCGGGTATCATTTAACTATTGGGCCGAGACAAATTCTATCTTGGGCTGAACTTGTTGTTGAGTATTTAGTCTTGAGCTTTAATAAGTATGGGTCGGTCTGACCCATATAAATGGTGCCTGGCCGGCCCAATAAAAGATGAAGGCACCATTGGACTCGAAATCCCGTGCTTTTTCCAATGGCATGCTCGAAGAATTTTTCCGACTTCGTCTTGGTCTCGAATAATTAGTAAACTTGATCGAATCGAACCCGAAACTTCCCGTTTTTGCTTTGTTTCAATCCTTAGTACCTGCAAGACATAAAAACACAATACAAACAAATTTGCAATATAATTTTCCATATTTTAGTGTTTTTAGTCCGAATTATAGTGTTTTCCGGGGCTAAAATGATGTGTGTTTTAGCACACATCACTTAACACTAAAGATTATCTTACTAAATTCGACCACAAATCCACTGAATATATATTCCTCGGATACTCACCTAATAGTAAAGCTTACAAAATTCTTAATAAAGAAACCATGAGGGTCAAAGAATCCTTATATGTGAAATTCGATGAAAGTCCACCTCCTAAGTCACCTCCTTTAAAAGATGATGATGTTCTTGAATGTGAAAATGTAGAAAACCAAGAAAAAGACTTAGAAATCAAGGAAAATGAACCATTAAACAAAGAAATTATAAACATCAAAGAATCTAAAGACCATCTCTTATAAATCGTCATAGGTAGTCTAAATGAAAGAACCTTAAGATCTCAAAAACCAAAACAAATAGGGACAGAGTTATGAAACAAAAGTAACTGGAGGAAGAAAGTCTCAAGGAAACCTTTTGTCACATTGGCAAGGATAGAAACCACAAAGCTTTCTCCTGCTTTCCTATGTTTTCATAAGCCCCTATCCCCGTGGGTTTCTGGAACACGCTTCATAAATCTTTGATTTGTCTTCTTCTAAATGAGTGAATCGTGAGGGGTTAAGATGATCTTGAGTAGTAATCCAATATATTATTCCATATATAATTGCAATCACATATTCGATCATCTTGCCAGTTTTGAGTTTGAACAAGAAATCGGACCTATTATTTGCCTAGAGCCTAGAAGGTATCAAGTTACATCCTTCAGATACCTCTCTATCTCTACATGTTTTATCTCCTTCAAAACATGAGAATAATTTTGTCCTTTTCCAAGATGATGAAAGAATATGACTTGATTATCCATCTTACACATGTGATAAAAGGTCCTATTAAATCTACTTGTTCAAATGAACGTAATCCAAGCCTAGTAACAATGAAATACTTGCTGAAGTAAGGACGACAACTTGAATACTTCATCCGAAGCACTCAAGTTAAGACTCGTTTGCAACTCAACTCTCTGTGTCGTTCCTGAAAATCCAGAAATAATAAGCTGACAATCTCAAACAAGAAATCCTTTGACTAGATATTTTGGAACCTAACGCCTAAAAATCATAAAGGTAAGTGTTTTCTCTCTTTCTCTTCCTTCTCTCTGAGTCTAGGATTCTATTTCTTGCACATAAAACTTTCGAGACCCATGTTACTTTTACTATATGTATGTATTTTATTTCAAGGAAATTTCTCATTAAAAACCCGAAAGCATGTTTTAACAAACACATTCTCACAACTAGGACATCAAAAATCTGCATTGTTTAATACAAAATAAAAACGTTTCTTTCTTTTGCATCACCTTTGTCTCTTGAACGTCTATAAAGAAACACATGGTCAATATGTTGTTTCAAACACGTTCAATTGTAGCTACATAAAAAATAAGGAGGCTTTGGGTTATCTCAAGTATTTATATTTTTTTCTTTGGGTCAAGATAACCGCACCTTCAACATCTCTTCATATAGGTTACAATTGTTTTCCTCTTCCACCACATCTTTGGTTGCCTAATCGGATGCGGATTGGGCTGGTTGTCCGACTACTCGGAGATCAACTTCAGGTTATTGTGTCTTTCTTGGCAACAATCTACTCTTGTGGTCCTCTAAGCGTCAACCGACGTGTTAATACAAATAAACCTATAAAAACGTTTATTTTACTACACGATCTTCTCATGTTTTGTTGATAACATTTAGTAAAATCTACATGAAAGTAAAACGTCTTAAACGTTACTTTTCCATTTTTAGCATTACTTTTAATTTCAAGAAAATCAAGTAAACCATTAATTGCATCATAAATAACATCATCATTTGCAGCATATCTTAGGGCAATCTTACAAGATTACACATGATCTCTTAAGATTTTGCAAATCAAAATTCGGATTGTGTTACTGTGCGCCGGTTCTGTTGCCTATAAAGGTCGGTCCTGTTCTGCAACAGAACCGGCAGGAACCGGCCTACAGTAAATTTTTGGCTATAAATACCAAGCCATTTCTCATGTTTTCTTCACCCCTCTCCAGCTTAATATTCTCTTATCTACTGATCATTCTCTCTTATATACTCTTATTTAGTATTTTGTAGGTAATTCTCTTCAAAGAAGAAATTGCCAAACACCCCTTCGAGACGATCAAGTTCCTAGAATCTTGTTTCGCATCTCCATAGCATTGTCAAGTTCACATTGCTGAATCTTGCACATCATTTAGTAGTTGTAGTTGTATTTATCATCATTGTAAATCAAGTGTAGCATAGTTTGGGTTGATTCTACCGTGTGAAGAATCCGGTATTTAGCTTTGTACCGTTAAAGGGTGTAAGCAACGTTGTGAGGCTTCTCCGCCGGTTAAAGGAGATTGGTGACTAGTTGTTACAAACTCTCGAATAGGTGACTCGGAGAGTGGAGTAGGACAAGGAAGGTGTCCTTGTAGCCGAACCACTATAAATACTTGTGTCTCGGTTGACTCTTTCTAACTCTTACTTTTACTTGCTTTATTTATTCATCCAACATCAATATTGTGCAAACTTCACATAAGATGAAACAAATTTAAAAAATATATGGGAAAACTATTCAACCCCCCCCCTTTCTAGTTTTCCACACGACGCTTTATCGTTCAAGTGCCAAAGCAGAGTATCGTGGTGTTGCCAATGCTGTGACCGAGACCTGTTGGTTGAGGAATTTACTACGTGAGTTGCATACATCTTTGTCTACCTACGCTTGATAATGGCAGTGTTGTGTATTTATCTTCTAATCGAGTTCAGCATCAACGTACGAAACATATAGAGATTGACATTCGTTTTGTTCGAGATTTGATTGCTGCTGGTGAGGTTCGAGTCTTACATGTTCCATCTCGTTAGCTGTATGCGTACATTTTCACTAAAAAACTTGCCTTCGGCTTTATTTGAGAACGTCTGTACCAGTTTGAGTGTTCGGTGTCTTCTCGCTCCAACCGCCATGGAGTGGTTAGCATTCTTTTTTGGGTTTATCTTATTATTTGTATCGGGCAATGCTCTTCTACACTATATATGTATCGGGAAGCTCTAGAATGCTCTTATACACTATGTATGTATTGTTGATGTTTAATGAGAAGGACACGAAACCACGAAACCTTTTACAGACTTACACATACAAGATTGTCTCAACCTCCAGTAAGTTTAATTTAACCCTTCATTTTTCATGATTATTATCAATTAATCAATCATGATGTATGGTTTTCATTTGTCTTGCCAAAATATAAATGTCTATTAATCTGATTTCCTTGATATCTATGTTATAATTAGGATTTGGCAATTTATTCCCCTTATATAGTACAGTATTAAAATGTGATGCTGACAGGCTGCCTAGATTACTTATCGACGAGTTCGATTTGCACATAATTGATTCCGGGTTTTCCATGGAAATATTTCAGTTACATTCTTAGGTTCTCTTGACCATTTATAGAATTGAAGTGAGACCTCACTAATTATGCAAAATATATAACCGGCGTTTTCTCACTTCATTTACATTCTCTTCACCCAAGTGAAGTGAGACAACTATTATATATTTAACTATGTGATGCCGTAAGTCTAGGTGTGCATCCAACAGTTGATGACCTATGATTTAGTCCACAAGTAATGACCACTTTTCGATTTATTGATATAAACATCCTCAGACTTGACTTTATTTTGTTAATTTGGATGACAAATAGCCACAGAGGATGTAACTGGTATGATTGTTAGAGTCTAAGTATTTGATTAATAAGGTTTTTATTGAGGCACTCAAAATGGAAGAAGCCATGGAATTTCAGTGACCACCCATATGTTTATTTTGTCTATTGAGTTCCATTTTCATGATTACAAAACGCTTCTGTCTGGCTGGTCTGCAAGAGCCTGATCCCTTATAGTATCTTACTCTCATTTTCTATCTGATAAACTCACACAATCCTAACAATGTCAGAAAATATCTTTATCTAAACAAAAACCGTAGCAATGTGCTGACTCCAAATGTCTTTCGTCAATTTATAGATTGGAAGTAGCAAGCCATCTGAAACTAAATCGAAGATTTTATACTGCGAAATATCTCAAAGAAGTTTACACTAAGATAAAGATAAGAAAATGGATATAGATCAGGACCATGACAATTTGGTCACTTCAAATGCAATGGTTGAAGAATCAAAAAGGAGATGTGAGGCTGTCATGGATACAATAGAAACTTTAACAAACTTGAGTCTGTCCTGCAGGCATACTCTCCTCAGGTTGATCCAATCAGAGCTCTCTTTCCTGTCTCGTGTTTCATTCTCTGATTTCACAACAGAATCTGAACCATCCATTTGTGTCAACATCGGTCATCTTGAGTCAGTAGTCTACATCCTTCAGCAGCCAAATATATTTGGAGTGTCACGTGTCTGCAAGACAATCCCGTTTCAACCTTTGACTCAAAATGGGACTCATAATACTGCTTCAAAAGGTGCCCATGTTGATATAGTTTGCACATTTGATGGGAACCCAGTTTGGATTATTGTATCCGATAGGAACCCTAAGTACTTAGAGTGGGACGGTCAACAGGAATCTTCTAAAAACAAGGGTTTGCGGGCCAGAGCACAACTTCTTCTTGAAGTTGCTCACAACTCCATAGCATTGAAACCTACGTCCATAATATTCTTTTTCTCAAATGGGCTTAATAGATTCACACGGGAGAAGTTTCGTAGCGAATTTGGAGCTGTTGACGTCGGGTCAAAATTTTCTAATTTTGAAATCAATTTCTCTAAAGAACTAGGAGGTGAGTGGGTAGATATTCTTGCAAGATCATATCAAGACGCATCTGTACTTGAAATAAAGGTTGATTGTCCGCGGCATGTCTCAAAAGGGGCCCTCATGGCTAACCCTTTTGTAAAATCCGATGATGCATTTTCTGGTGGCTCTTTTGGTGATCTTATGTCACAGATGATTTTACCAAATAATGGCAAGATACATGGTGACCTCATCAACTTTGATACCACAGCTCTGATTGCCATTGTATCAGGTATCAGCAATGGTAATACACGAAAGCTTTTGGCTACACCTGAAGATGAACTGAAAATGCGATTTAAAGGGAACACCGAGTTTGTAATTGGTCAGGTGGTGTCTGAAATCGAGAATCCAATACATATGAGTATAGGTAAGGTTATATCTGGGAGAAAATGTATTATATGTGAAAGTGTTTCTTCAGAGTTTAAGGAGCTGGTTTTGATGTGTGGAGGGGTTAATGAGAAATTAAGGGCGGATCAGTTGCTACAGCGTATGATGGTTGTTCCAGATAGTCCTTCGACACGCATGATGAGCCTTCCAACTACAAGAAAACTGGCTTTGAAGAACAAGATTGTTTTTGGCACAGGAGATTACTGGCATGCTCCAACGTTAACTGCTAATATGAGTTTTGTGAGAGCTGTTTTACAGACGGGAATGTCTCTGTTTACTTTTGAGCATAGACCACGGGCTCTTACAGGCGATTAAGCAACGATCACGCAGAGGCTTGACTTGTCAGACCACAGCAGCTCTGTTGACTGATGTGGCACCTTTCTGTTGGATGTTTCTAATTAAATGAAGTTTCTTTCTTGGATGAGTAGATTGTACGACCTTTTCATTTCCAAATTGTAAGTTCTGAAGTTCTTACTGATATATGAGATTACTTTTTCTTATTAATAGGGTGTTTGGAGTTATGTTTTAAAGTATATGAACATAACAACATTAAACAGTAGAAATGCATCGAAGTATTATCTTCTATAACCTATTCATTATAGCTAATCTCGTTATGGTTATTTACTAGATATCCAAATTCATAGCGCGCAAAACTTCAAACCCTTAAAATATTGTCTCAAAGGGTCCAAATAACCGTTTCGAACAATGAACACAGGAAAAAAGTACGAATTTAATAGAATCTTCTTGCACAATTATCGCGTGACTTACAAATACTGATATTACGTCATATGACGTAGGTTACAATTGTTTTTAAGTGCTTACAGTAGTATTTTGTGATCTGATAGTCTAGTCTTCAAGAAAATTAAAGGAAATTCAACGAGCTAGATGCTTTCTCTTTATACCCTATGTAATCTTAGATGTTTTTTAAATATAAATGATGCAATCATAATATACCACTTTTTTAAAGGTTTGAATGGGATAGAAAGGTGGTTCAGTTCCACGCCAAGCTGAATGAAAAATTAGTCATTAGAACATCTAGAGCTAAGAAATGAACCAAATTGATCGTGTTATTAGTTCGGTTTGACATCATGGTTCCTAGGAATCGATGTCAAAGCTGATAGTTTCTTATGTTTGAATGTTTTCTAGCAAGGGTAACTGAAAACATTGTTCTTTCCGGGTTATGATTTACACTACAGTTCAGAATTTGTTCCAATTCTTATGCATATAGTTTATCAGCAACATATTCTGTATGTATTGCATATTTATGTAATTAGTATTTGCATAAAATTTGAACTTGAATGTAATTTAAAATAGATATAAGTGGAACCCAAATGAAGATGAATATACCATAACAGTATCAAATTCATGACAATTATTGTACTTTAGTTTTGCCTACAAATGACACTAGACCCTCAAAGGTCAAAGGTGCTAGGAACCTTTATAGGCCGGTAACCTGTGAAGAAATTTTAGACTCTATCACTTGTTTAAATGAGGGTTAATAGACAAAGAAGTTACTATACTTTCCCAAAAACTTCGCCTAAGTTACTCAACTTTCATTTTGTTCACTTAGGTTACTGAACTTTAGATAAACATACACCCCCATAATTTCAATGTTAATCCAAGCAACCTGGACGTATATTTTTAGGTAAGTTAAGTAACATAAATGTATGCAAAAAAATTATTAGGGATCTACAGTTATGCACAGCCTCCTCTTATGACGCTATAATTAGGTGATAAAATCATTCTTTTGTTTGTGGCCTTCCTACAACCTATGGGCATATAATGGGCTTTTTATAATTACAGTATTTATACTTATTTATATTTGTATTAGTTTATCATGATGCCACATCCACTTATATAACAAAAAAACTAGCAAACTCGCCCCTTATACTTATCATGTGCAGAGGCGGGTGTGTTTGTTGTTGTTTGGGTTGTTTTGGTTTGTTTGGGGGTTGATTTTATGTTAGGTATAATAAATAAATTTTTTATTATTTTTATTTGGTTTTTTATAATTTAAGTTTTTGATTTTAATTGTTGTTTTTTTTTTTTAGGTTTTGTTATGTTTTTTTAGTAATTTTTATTTGTTTACTTTTGGTTTTATTTTTTAAAATTATTAATTATATAAAATACTTGGACAAACACTTTCGACCCCCACCCCACCACACCCCCCCCCCACCCCCAACCCTCTTTTTTATCATTTTTATCTTGCTAAATCGTTTGGACATATAGTTTGGACCAACCTAAACAACCTAAACAACCAACCAAAATATTGTCACCTCTAGTAGCTCCAACAGGGGGACCAACGCCCCATAATTTTTTTCTAGCTGATTTACTGGGCCCAAAATCTTCTACCATGCACGCCATGGGGCTGATGTTCGTAACAATAAAGGTTGAGATTTTTGGTTTTGTTTTTTTTTTGTTTGTATGTAATTGTTGTTCTTGTTTTTTTGTAACGTTTTTTTTGTAGAAGAAGTAACTGGAATTCACCCCTATCCGTTTTCACCAATGTCCTGTGACAATTTAAAATTTTACTCAAATAAGAAATAGAAGGGAAAAAAAAAAATCGGTGGCATCTTTTTCTGAAAATTAAGGCAGAAATATGAAGAATGGCCTAAACATCCAAATTCGAAGTCCTGCACTTATAAGTTCATGATACACATCAAGCACGGACGGAGGTGAATCCTGCCAGGACATCTCTATAAAGTCGCTGAACAACAGAGTTAAGTTGTTAATGATCACAAAATATTATCTCAATATGTTAAGTTGGTTGTTTTGGTGATGGTGGGGGTGAATTGGTGGGTTTTCGAGGGTGGGCCACCACCCACCCACCCCCATCCCATAAATGTTAGTATGTAAGTTTGAGATTTTATAATAGTGATACTGTTTGTAATTGGATGTTGGTAATAAAGGACTCAAGATGACCGATAGGATGCATTTTGCCGATGGGTTAACACGATTTGTATGTTTTTTGTACACTATGGATAATATGGTTGTGTTCTTCTTCCAAATGGTTCTGATTTCTTCAGTTGTGTGAAATGTAAAATGTTCTTTGTGAAATCAGGAGGAGAAATTGAAAACTCGGTGTGAGACCAGGATAAGGAAAGAGTGCTCTGATTTGGGAATCAACCTGAGGTGAAGGAAGAGTATTGCCTCTTTCTGCTTGGCAAGGACAGACCTTCAAGTTATCTAGGGGGTTGGGATAGGGCTGTCTGGGTGTATAGTGTGTGAGGATGTAGTGTGGGTAGTGGTGTGGTAGTGGTCGTGGGAGGGAGAGGTGTTTGCCTGCAAAGGAATTCTACGACTCATGTTGTTTAAGCTGGAGATTGTATCAATGACCAGCATCATAATTCGACGGGTTGTTTATTCTTCAAACCATCATTGCATTTGAATGTAGTGACCATAAAAAAAATTGTCAATGTGTCCTGATCTATATCAAATTTTCTTAGTATCTTTTTCTTAGTGTTTTGGTAGTGGTTTGTTAAACTTCTGTTAGAGATTTTTAGCATTAAGTATATTTATTAACATAGTAGTATTAAAAACTTCGATTTTAGTTTTCAGAGGCTTGCTTGATAACTACTTCCTATCTATAACAATTGACGAAAAAAGACATAAAAAAGACATTTGGAGTCAGTACATTGCTACGGGTTTTGTTTAGATAATGAATATTTTTCTGACATTGTTAGGGTTTGTGTTGAAGGTTTATCAGATAGAAAATGAGAGTAAGATACTCATAAGGGTCTGCCTACTTGCAGACCAGCCACCAGACCAGACAGAAGGAAACGGTTTTGTAATCAGAAAATGGAACTCAATAGTCAAAATAAAACATTATGGGATGGTCACTGAAATTCCATGATTCTTCCATTTTTAGAGTTTGCCTCAATAAAACCTTATTAATCAAAATACTTAGACTTAACATATCATACCAGTAGTAGTTAAATCCACCCTCTCTGTGGTATTTGTCATCATATTAACAAAATAAGTCAAGTCTGAGGGTATTGTTTATTCAATAAATCGAAAAAAGAAAAAGTGCTAAGTGGGTCATTAACTTGTGGACTCTAAATCATAGGTCATCAACGTTGGATGCCTCACCTATTGACTTACGGCATCTACATAGTTAGTATATATAATATAGTTGTCTTCACTTTCACTTGGGTGAATGAGAATTTTTGTAAATCGATGTGAGAAAACGCTCGAGGCGCGGCCGGTGGCTGGTTGTCGGGTCTCGCGGTCTTCGGGTTTTTTCGGGCCGGCGGTGAGTTTCGCGGGGGTTTCGAGTTAGGTTCACGGCGCCGGAGTTCGGTTATGCAAAAATGAAAAAAAAAAAAACCACCGCTGTGAAAAATGCCGTCTCGCGTAACTGTTATATATTTTTCCATAATTAGTGAGGGTCTACTCAACTTTCAATTTTCTATATAAAAGGGCAGGAGAAACTAAGTATGTAAACTCTGAATATTTCCATTGAAAAACCCGGGGCGGAGAATCAATTATGTGCAAATCGAACTCGTCAATAGGTAATCTAGGCAGCCTGTCAGCATCACATTTTAATACTGTACTATATAAGGGGAATAAATTGCCAAATCCTAATTATAACATAGATATCAAGGAAATCAGATTAATAGACATTTATATTTTGGCAAGACAAATGAAAACCATACATCATGATTGATTAATTGATAATAATCATGAAAAATGAAGGGTTAAATTAAACTTACTGGAGGTTGATTAGCTGCAACAAAACACAGAAACAACCTTGCGTTGAGACAATCTTGTATGTGTAAGTCTGTAAAAGGTTTCGTGGTTTCGTGTCCTTCTCATTAAACAATACATACATAGTGTATAAGAGCATTCTAGAGCTTCCCGATACAAATAATAGATAAACCCGATACATATAGTGTAGAAGAGCATTGCCCGATACAAATAATAAGATAAACCTAAAGAAGAATACTAACCACTCCATGGCAGTCGGAGCGAGAAGACACCGAACACTCAAACTGGTACGGAAGTCCTCAAATAAAGCCGAAGGCAAGATTTTTAGTGAAAATATTCGCATACTGCTAACGAGATGGTACATGTAGGACTCGAACCTGACCAACAGCAACCAAATCTCGAACAAAACGAATGTCAATCTCTATATGCTTCGTACGTTGATGCTGAACTTGATTAGAAGGTAAATACACAACAGTGACATTATCACAGTAAACAAGTGTAGCGGTAGACAAAGGTGTATACAACTCACGTAGTAAATTCCTCAACCAACAGGTCTCGGTCACAGCATTAGCAACACCACGATACTCTGCTTTGGCACTTGAACGAGAAAGCGTCGTGTGGA
>BQNB010186157.1:0-12153 GCA_026074375.1 Tanacetum coccineum
TAGAAGAAGAGAGGATTGAAAGGAAAAAGGAAAAAGAAGCTAACATAGCTTTACTTGAATCATGGGATAACATACAATCTATGATGGATGCTGACTTTCAATTGGCTCAACAAATGCAAACAGAAGAACAAGAATAGTTGAGTATTGAAGAAAAGTCAAAATTGTTTGTAGAACTCTTAGAGAAGAGAAAGAAACACTTTGCAGCATTAAGAGCTCAAGAGAAAAGGAGCAAGCCACCAACTAAGGCAAATGTCTACCTATTTGAAGAACATGGCTGGATACAAACACAATCAGCTGAAGAGCAAAAGTTATGATGAGATCCAGGAAATGTTTGATAAAGAGATGAAAAGGGTAAACACTTTTGTAGATATGAATACAGAGTTGGTGAAAGGCAGTAAGACAAAAGCAGAAGGTAGTTCTAAAAGAGCAGGTGATGAATTAGAACAGGAAAAGGCTAAGAAGCAAAAGGGTGATGATGATCAAGAGGAGGCAGAGATGAAAAGGCATATTGAGATAGTTAAGGATGATGAGGTAGCAATTGATGCTATACCTCTAGCTACTAAGCCTCCAGTGATTGTTGAATACCAGATTGATAAAGATGGAAGGATGGGATACTTTAAATTGATAAGGGCTGATGGAAGCTCAAAAAGGTATTCATCAATGATAAAGATGCTTTAGGGTATTGATAGAGAAGACTTGGAGACCCTCTGGAAGTTGGTTAAAGCTAAACATGAGAATACAAGGCCAGAGGATGACTATGAAAGAGTGTTATGGGGAGATTTGAAAGTTATGTTTGAACCTGACATTAAGAGTGATGTATGGAGAAATCTACAAGGGTACAAAGTGACTGTTTGGAAGCTGTTTGATAACTGTGGAGTGCACTTTGTAAGGTTTAGAAATCTACATGTCTTTATGTTAGTTGAGAAGAGATATCCCCTCACACCAATAACAATCACAAATATGCTCAACAAGAAACTTCAAGCTGATCATTGGAATGAGATGTGCTATCAACTACTCAAGCTCATGACAAAGCAGGAAAAGGGTCAATGAAGTGTTTGAATGCATCCTCCTGATAGTGATGAAGACTTTTTAATGAAGAAACTTGAAGATTCAGAAGATGAACATCAAGTTTAGGGGAGGATTGTTGGGATTTAAAGACTTCAAGATGATTCTTAGAGTTAATACTGCTCATGTATACTTTGTACTGTTGGTGATACTAATGAAAATTATGCTAAGTAGTTAGTACTGGTAGTATAAAGTTACTACTGCTAGTTACTACTATTAGTATATATTAGTACTGTTAGTACAAAAGTTAGTACTGCTAGTATATGTCAGTACTGCTAGAGTAAAGTTACAACTGCTAGCATAAAGTTAGTACTGCTGGTGTAACTTAACACTGCTAATAAAGAATGAAGATAATATTCTAAGTACTTACTACTGCTTGTGCTCAGTTAGTGCTGCTAGTTCAAAAGTTAATGCTGCTGGTTTAAACTGCTGAAAGATTACAACTGCTTGGAAAAGTTTCTACTGTCAAATGGATAAAGACAAGAGAAAGGATTGGAGAACAAGAATACTTACAAAGATAAGTATTGAGTTATTTTTGTAAAAGATATGTATAAGTTATTTGTTTAAAAGATCATGATAACTTAGGAAAGTATTGTAAGCCTTGTAGGACTCCTTGGTGTATAAAAGGAGGTCATAGGGTATAGAATTCAATGTACCAAAAACGAGTCATTGTCATAGCTTCAAGGTTTTTGTAACCCTAATACTTTTGAGTATTCGTATTTAATATATTGAGGCTGAAAGTTTGATAAACTGTTTGTCTTTGATTGTTTTACTGTTTCATTGTTCTTCTTAGTATTACAAACTAGATTCCGCATAGTTTGTGATATTCTCAATCTTAGCTTCTACCATAGTTGTCTTGGATCTATTCAATACAACTAAACCTTACATCAAGCTAAGGAGTTTAAGATCTGTTCATTGGGATCAACAAGTGGTATCAGAGCTTGTTGTGAAGCTTTGAATAAGAAGAAACAAACAATATATACTAGATCTATTTCTCAGTAATAAGATGGAGGCAGGAACTACTTCTACAACTCTGACTGCAAGACTTCCTATCCTCAACCCAGGGGAATATGATCTCTGGTTAATGAGGATAGAACAATACTTTCTCATGACTGATTACTCCCTCTGGGAAGTAATTCTGAATGGTAACAAAGTGCTGAAGAGAACTGTTGGAGAAGTTGAGCAGGAATATGAACCCACTTCTGCAGAAGAAAAGCAGGACAGGAGGAATGAGATGAAAGCTAGAGGAACTCTGTTGATGGCACTCCCAAATAAGGATCAACTGAAGTTCCATTCATATAAAGATGCAAAATTGCTCATGGAAGCCATAGAGAAGAGGTATGGAGGAAACAAGGAATCCAAGAAAGTTCAGAGAACTCTACTCAAGCAACAATATGAGAACTTTGCAGGATCAAGTTCAGAAACAATGGATCAAACTTTTGATAGGTTGCAAAAACTTATTAGTCAGTTGGAGATTCAAGGCGAAGTTATTGCACAAGAGGACATGAACTTAAAACTATTGAGAAGTCTTCCATCTGAATGGAAGACTCATGCTTTGATCTGGAGGAACAAAGAGGAAATAGAGACCATCAGTTTAGATGACTTGTACAACAACTTAAAGATATATGAACCTGAACTTACAGGATCAACAAACACAAGCCAAAATTCACAAAATGTGGCTTTTGTGTCCTCCAACAGCACTAACAGCAACAGCAACAACAGCACAAATGAAGCAGATAACACTACTTATGGAGTTAGTGCTGCTCATACTCAAAGTAATCCTACATCTGGAGATAACCTTAGTGATGCTGTGATCTGTGCTTTCCTAGCTAGTCAGCCCAATTCTCCTCAACTTGCACGAGAGGATCTAGAACAAATTGATCCTGATGACCTAGAAGAAATGGATTTACAATGGGAAATGGCCATGCTAACAATTAGAGCTAGGAGATTCATCAAGAGGACAGGCAGGAAGTTAGATGTAAATGGTCAAAGAGTTAGATTTGACAGGTCTAAAGTGGAGTGCTACAATTGTCATAAAAATGGTCACTTTGCAAGAGAATGTAGAGCTCCTAGAAATCAGGAAAACAGAGGAAGAGAGAATAGTAGAAGAACTATGACAGTGGAAACTCCCACTAAAAATGCCTTGGTTGCTCAAGATGGAATTAGAGGGTATGATTGGAGCTACCAAGCTGAAGAAGAGCATCCTACAAACTATGCATTAATGGCATATACATCTTCAGGAAGTTCTTCCAATTCAGATTTTGAGGTAGATTCTTGTTCTAAATCATGTGTAAAAGCTTATGCTACTCTCAAAGAACAATATGATAGTTTATCTTCATATTACAAAAAGTCTCAATTTAATTTAGTATCTTATAAAGCAGGTTTAGAATCAGTAGAAGCTAGACTAGCTCACTATAAGAAAAATGAGGCTGTGTTTGAAGAGAGCATTAATGTTTTAAACCTTGAAGTTAAACTAAGAGATAATGCTTTAGTTGAAAACAAAAAGAAATTAGAAAAAGCAGAAAAAAAGAGATGAGTTAAAACTAACATTAGAGAAGTTTCAAAATTCATCTAAATCTTTGAACAATTTACTGGAAAGTCAAGTATGTGACAAGTTTAAAACAAGACTAGGATATAATGCAGCTTCTCCTGTAGTAGAAAGTTTTATGAATTCATCTGTAATATTAGAATATCAGGAGAATAATAAGTCCAAATCTAATAAGGGATATCATGCAGTTCCCCCACCTTATACATGGAACTTCATTCCCTTCAAACCTGATCTAATGTTTATGGATAAAATAGTTGAAAGTAAGAATATGGATGTTATTACTGTTGTTACACCTAGTAATGTTAAGAAAATTGAGTCAAATCATGAGTCTGTTGATGTAAAAAATAATGGTGATACAGTAGAACCTAAAACTGTTAGGAAGAACAGCTTTAGACCTCCAGTCATTAAGGATTGGAATTCTAATGATGATAGTGAGGTAGAATTTATACCTAATATTGAGGATAAAACTGTTAGACGTAGCACCGAAAAGATAAAATTTGTTAAGTTTGCTAGGGAAACAGTAGAGAATGTAGAAATACCTAAACAAAACAAACACTATCCTAGAGGGAACCAAAGAAACTGGAACAATATTATATCCCAAAGAAGTGACTTTAAAATGATTAATAAAGCTTGTTTTATTTGTGGTTGTTTTGAGCATCTTCATTATGTGTGTGATAAAAAGGTTATAAGACCAGTGTAGAACAACTCAAGTAGAGTGAATCACAAGAACTTTGCTAATAAAATGACTCACCCTTACTCTAATAGAAGATTTTTTCTACAAGCAGTATTAACTAGGTCTGGCAAAATTAATACTGCTGGTGCAAGTATTAATACTACTGTCAGACCAGTTAATACTGCTGGTTCAAAAACAACTGTGAATCATACTGGACCAATATCAAATGCATACAAAAAGGGATATTCATAAGTCACAAGGCAATTTAACAAGTGTTCAGTAAACAAAAATAGTATTTTCAATAAAAAGGTTAATACTGTCAGGGTAAAAGATACTACTGCTGGGGATAGAGCAGTAGTAAGTAAAAATAAGGAAAAAGGGGTTAATGCTGTTAAGACCTCAGCATGCCTGGTTTGGAAAGCCAAAAATAGTAGTGCATCAAATACTTTCAAGAAATATTTGAACACTGATGCACGAGGCAGATCCACGTCTATAATGGCTTAGATCCCCAAAAGAGCTTAATTCTCTTATTTTAGTTACAGGGCAACCCATAGTAGAAGGAGTACAAGAAAAAAGAGTATTTGACAGTGGTTGTTCTAGGCACATGACTGGAAACAAATGCTATCTTACTGAGTATGAAGATTATGATGGTGGATTTGTTTCCTGTAACAACCGTGAGTTGAGCAGGTTAGTTTATACCTTTAGAAATGGCCAAGTGTCCATTTTGTATGTTTCTTGCGTACTATGTGTTCTATATGTATGTTGAAGTGGTTTACATATGTGCATGACGTCATTTTAGAGGTAAATGATTATCCTATTTTGTGTGCATATGAGTTTGGTGTTAAGTATTCCATTTGTTCACGTGTGGTGATAATGGAAATGAAAGACGTGTTATATGCATTGCTACGTCAATTCTTAGTTTTTAAGAGTTAAATGTTTATAAGAAGTGTAAATTATTAGAAAGGAAGCATGTGAGTGAAATATGGAAGCTTGCAGTAAACTTTCCATAAATAGAAAGTGAATTTACGAAATGAAAGTTATTTTTAGAAAGTATAGTAAGTAGCGTTTATGTAAAAAGGTTTACTCAAACTAGCTTAGTTTTTTTTATAAAACTTAAGGTAATGTAAGTAATGATGTAATAAATAAATTTAAAAAAAAGTGTATGTATATGTAGAAATCGGCCCAAGAAAGGAAAAAAAGATTTTGGGCTTTATCTTAGGAATTGGGTTATGATTAGGATTTTAGTTAGTTGGATAAGGGATCCTTAAACCCTATGAATGACATAACTTAGCCCCTATAAGCCTTATTTGTGTTGACCCATCCCTAAGAACAAGGAGGAACCAAGATTTTGATCCAAGAACCCTTAAGATTGGTTGTTAGGTTCTAGCATTCAAGGTAAGCATGTTAAACCTATCTAATTCATATATTCATGTAACACTTATGATGGTAGATTCTAGGGTTTCATAAAAAATAGAATATTAATGATATTTAATGATGCTAGAGTGATTAGGGCTTGATTAGGGTCATGTTCATGCAATTGGTTAGGTTAGATTTGCGTTAAAACTTGATTTAGGGTTGATCAGAATTTTAGGTCGTGTTCAACGACTAATATCTAGATAATAAAAACGTGTATTGACATGTTTCTTGAGTCTATGAATAAGCCAAAAGAGTCTACTTTCCAGAAAATCCAGCCTCAAAGTTTTTTAAGGTAGGGAAGTCATTCAAATGTTGGTTACACTAAAAGTTGTCAAATCAATAAATACGGGTCAGATTTAGGTCATGTTTGGGAAGGTGAAACCCTAACTTAAAAGTAGAATTAAGCTTAGTACTTCTACATTAGTTAAGTTCCATATGTCTATTAATAATACCGTGAAAATTAGCCTCTGAAATCATGTCTAAGTAGGGTAGTTAGAGTGATATATTTTGGTGTGCAATCAGATCCGAATTATGACAGTTTTGAAGTTTGATTTTATTTGAAGTAGTTACACATGTAAGTAATACTTGGGAATCACAAAGTAGTTAATATACTCATAATGGAACATGAATGATTTTTGGTATAAATTATGAAGGTCATTAAGTAAGGGTTTTGAGTACGTAAAGAGACACTAAAATTCTGCAATTCTGATTTAATTATAAGTAGCTAGTGTAAAGTGTTAATGAGATGGTTAAGGTTGAGCATGGCATCGGGGTGACCCATGATGGTTAGCTAAACCTTTAGACATCCATCATATGTGTGTTACATAGACTAGAGATTTTAGCTTGGTCGCGTATAAACGTGCTTATTTATTTGTATAGTTACGTGTTGAGATTTGGAAGCTGCGTTTGAGTATTCAGGTGAGTTTCATAGTCTCTCTTTTCACATCGCTTTTAAATTAGGATGGAAATGATGCAAATGGATTTGAAATGTCCTAATTACTGTGATTACGTATCTTTATTTTTAAAGTGTATGGACTTTACTTGGCTATTGTATGTTACGTGTTAAATGCTTATGTGTATTTGGATCGGGGGTAACATTCCTACCCATTTGTTGTGATATCGGGATTAAGGGTAACGTTCCTACCCATGTGAAGTAAGGGTTTTAATGGATCAGGGGTAACGTTCCTACCCAATTGTTGATATTTGTTGGATCGAGGGACACGTTCCATTCCCATGCTCGTTATGGTTACATTTGCCTTCAAAATGTAGGTACAGAAGACATTATTGATGTAGGGGATTCTGAAAAAAAAAGATGATCTGCTCAGTTATACTTTGTACTCCTAATATGGTTTCTTATTCTTTAACAGTCAAGAGATCAAGAGTAGAGGATGCAGGTGCAGCACCTCATAAACATCCTGATTTAAAGATAGATGAGAAGCCATTAGATAAGGAAGATCAAGTCTTTTTGGATGAACTTGAAAGACTTAAGAGGCAAGAAAATGATGCTAATAATGCAGCTGGAAATCTTAAGAAGGAGTTTGCACAAGAAACTGAGAATTTGCATATACAAGTAGGAGCTGCTAAAGCTAGCAATACTAACATAGTTAATACTGTTAGTACACCAGTTGTACTGCTAGTCCTTATGTGGTCTATCCCTCTACTGGTCCAAACACAAATCCTATCAGATGATTCAGAAATACCTCCTCTTGAGGACATTTATCAAAATCCTACTGATGGTATTTTTACTAATTTATCTTATGATGATGAGGGTGTAGTGGCTGATTTCACAAATTTAGAAACAGTTATGAATGTCAGTCCTATTCCCACATCAAGGATAAACTCTTTTCATCCTTCAACTTTAATTCTTAGAGATCCAAAATCAAGCAGTTAAAATAAGAAGTAAAGGGACTAAAGTTCTAGAGCCCATGCTTTTGTATGTTATGTTCGAATAAGAAAATGAGAAATAATCATAAGGACTTCTGCTTGTCTATTTGCTTTTTTTCTGGTCTCAAAATTGAACTAAGAAGATTCAGAAGCACTTGAAGATGAAAGTTAGGTTGATGCTATGGCAGAAAAATTGCAGCTGTTCAGATTCAGAAAGTGTGGATTCTTATAGATTTGCCTTATGGGAAGAAGGCTATTGGAACAAAGTGGGTTTATAGGAATAAGAAGGATAAAAGAGGAGTTGTTGTCAGAAATAAAGAAAGGTTAGTTGCTCAGGGACATAGGCAAGAGGAAGAGATAGATTATGATGAGGTTTTTGCTTATGTGGTAAGGATTGAAGCCATTAGGATTTTTTTGGCCTTTGCCTCTTACATGGCTTCATAGTCTATCAAATGGATGTGAATAAGTTCCTTCCTTTATGGCAAATTAATGAGGAGGTCTATGTGTCTAATACCATAGGTTTTTTCTAGATCCTAAATTATCTCAGAAGGTCTACATAGTGGTGAAGGGCCTCTCTATGGGTTACACCAAGCTACTAGAGGCCTGGTTATGGCTTTTTATCTACTTTCTTGTTGAAGAATGGATACAGAAGAGGAACTATTGACAAGACTCTTTTCATAAAGAAGGACAAACATGATATTATATTAGTTCAAGTTTATGTAGATTATATCATCTTTGGTTCTACAAAGAAATCTTGGTGTGATGAATTTGAGGCTAATAATATGGAAAATAAAGGGGGGGGGAAGTAGATTTCATATGAGTTCTATAGGAGAGCTCACTTTCTTTCTTGGATTACAAGTCAAACAGAAAGCAGATGGTATCTTTATAAGTCAGGATAAATATGTTGCTGAAATCCTGAAGAAGTTTGACTTTGTCAATGTTAAGACTGCTAGTACACCAATTGAGACCCAGAAGCCTTTAGTCAAGGATGAGGAAGCCAGTGATGTGGATATCCATCTTTATAGATCCATAATTGGTTCCTTAATGTACTTGACTGCTTCTAGGTATGATATTATGTTTGCAGTCTGTGCTTGTTCTAGGTTTTAGGTTACTCCAAAGACATCCCATCTAAGTGTTGTCAAGAAAATTTTTAGGTATCTAAAGGGAAAACCCAAATTGGGCCTTTGGTATCCTAGAGTGTCTTCATTTGACCTGAAAGCCTACTCAGATAGTGACTATGCTAGAGCAAATCTTAACAGGAAATCCACAACAGGAGGTTGTCAATTTCTTGGCAAGAGACTTATTTCTTGGCAATGCAAAAAGCAGACCATTGTGGCTACTTCTACTACAGAGGCAGAATATGTTGCTGCTGCAAGTTGTTGTGGGCAAGTTTTGTGGATTCAAAATCAAATGTTAGACTATGGGTTCAATTTCATGAACATAAAGATCTACATTGATAATGAAAGCATAATATGCATTGTAAAGAATCTAGTATATCATTCCAAAACAAAGCATATTGCTATTAGGCACCACTTCATAAGGGATGCTTATGAGAAGAAAAATTAATCCAGGTGCTAATTCTACACTGATGGACAATGTAGCTGATGCTTCTAAACCAAGGCTTTTGATAGTTAGCAGGTTCCAATTCTGGTTGTTTATTTAGGATGATAAAATCAATAAGCTGCATTAGTTAAAGGGAGGATTTATGATGTGTTGTACAGTTTTGGTTGAAGTGTTCAGTATGCAAGAAACAGTTTAAACCCATAAGTGATGCATATCAAGAAGTTCATTGGATTTAGAGAGTCAATGGAAGAGCTTTTGGATGGTATAAAGCACTGTTGTTACCTAAATTGTTACATTCTTTGGTTGGCACCAGTTGTACCGTTAGTGCAGAGTTAGTACCGATGGGCAAAGTTAGTATCGCTATAGAGACGTTGAAGAAAAATACCGCCAAGGGTATAAAGTGTAAATTGAAACGGTTTCCTTGAAAGTTAGGTTTCCTAAACCTATATAAACCCATCTCAATTGCACAGTTCACTTACGTAATCACTCTCAAATACTTTCGTTTATACAAGCCCTAATCTCTCTCTCACCGACGATCACTCATTCGAAAATAATGGTTGTTCTTGAATCGTGCCCTAAGCACAATATGGTTGCATATTTAGAGAAGACTGAATGGGAATGCTAAGTTTTTCTTGAGATATTGGTTTTTCTTATTGCGCAGTTCCATTCACCATGCTCTCACTGTAAGTCCAGTAGTTTCTACTACATTTGTTGAACAGTTTTGGATGTCGCTAAGTCCAAAATAATCAACAATGTTAGGACATTACTGCCAAAGTAGCTGGCAAGCCTGTGTCTATCTCTGAAGCATCAATAAGAAGTGATCTTCTTTTTGATGATGCTGATGGGATAGACTCATTCACTAATCAGGCTATATTTGATGCTATACAGCTTATGGGGTATGGGGAGATTTAACATTGTTAACATTTAACAAGGCTTTGTTTTCACCCCAATGGAGGTTTCTATTTCATACAATGAATCATTGTATTAGTTCAAAAAGCGCCTCTTGGGATCAAATTCCCACTAACATTGCCACTTCTGTTATTTGCTTAACATCTAATCAGAAATATAATTTTTCCAAATTAATTTTTAATGGTATGCTTAGACACTTAGATGCAAAGAAGAAGTTTGTAATGTACCCACATTTCATTTCAATCTTTTTACATAAAAAGCTAGAGAATGTACCTGTACCTTTAGACCATTTTCCTGTCAATGCCTTGACAAGTAAAGTTTTTTCTTTTATGGTTAAAAAGGGTAAACATTTTTCAGGGAAAGTCACACCTTTATTTGCTTCTATGTTGGTACAACCAACTGAGGATGAGGGTGCCCCTTCAGAAAGACCATCTGAAGCACAACCTACACCCTCTCCTCCTCACCCAAGTGAAGCAACTATTGACCCTCAGTCTGACCCATCCCCTAGACCTTCACCTTCTACTACTAATTAGTGATTCTCTTTCAGAATGTTCGGTGGGGAATCATGGAGGTCAGTCATCTAGTGATAAATCCCTTTCAGGGAATGAGGGTGACATGACACTCCAAAGTGTCTATGATCTTTGTATCTCTTTGTGTACACAGGTTTCAGATCAAGCCAAGGAAATTCAACACTTGAAGGCACAGATCAAGAAGCTCAAGAAGCAAGCCAAACCTATTATCACACACCACAGAGCATGGATGAAAAGTGTCTCATTGAAGCAAAGATTGGCAGGGAAGAGATCCTTAAAGAAAAACTAGATGCAAAAGGAGTATGTATCCAAACAGGGGAGGAAGTCTGCCAAAGCTGAACCATCAGTCCATAAAGATCCATTATTTGATGAGATGCCTGAAGATACATTGGATTATATAGAGACTGAGGATGCTCAAGATGTGGGGAGGACAAGAGATGTAGTGGATGAAGAGAAGGAGAATGCTGAAGATGTACTTAGTACTGAAGATGTACTTAGTACTGCTCAACAAAAGGTTAGTACTGACAAGGAAAAAGTTAGTACTGACAGACCAATAGTTAGTACTGACGGATCCAAAGTTAGTACCACAAGGAGAAAATAGTACCGATAGAACAGATCAAGTACAAAAAAATAAAAAAAAATTGAGTGTCAAACTGAGGGGAAGGGCTATCAAACTACTTAAACACCTACTCTAAAAATTTGTAGAGAGGATGAAACAATAGCTGAGGTTCTTCTCAAACATGAGCCAAGCAAAGCGTTTCAAGAGAGAAGGAGAAGGGAGTAGAGTTTAAGGGATATTGAGAAACTGAGAGACTAGGCCTACTTCAACTAGATCATTATGACATTGAGAGGAAAAGAAAATTGAAGAGGAAGATGAGTCTGAAAGTGAATCTGATGGTATTCCTGAAGCTGAAAAGAAGTTTAAGCAGCTTGCCAGTGATGAAGAAATGGCTAGGAAGGTACAAGAAGAATGGGAAGGTGAAGAAGAAGGGAAAAGGTTAGCTGAAGAAGAAGCTACCAATGATGCTCTCATAAGAAATTATGATGACATAAAGACAAGAATTAAGGCTGATAGACTTTTAGCTGAAAGGCTTCAAGAACAAGAAAGAGAGCAATTCACAGTAGAAGAAAGAGCAAAATTCCTTCATGACACAATTGCTGCTCAAAGAAAATTCCTTGGTCAACAAAGATCAGAAGCTATCAAGAACAGACCACCTACAAAAAATCAACTGAGAAATCAAATGATGACCTACTTGAAGCATGTAGGAAATTACTAGCACTCTTAGTTAAAAACCAAGAAGTTTGAGGAAATACAAGCTCTGTCAGATGAAGATTTCATTGCAATTGGGTCTGCTGAAGATGAAAGAATGATCAAAGAGATGAATGAAAAAGGGATTGATTCTTTTAAGAATGAAAGTGTCAAGGAGGAGGATAAAGAAGAAGAATGTACTAAGAAAAGAAAAAGAGGTCATATCAAAATGATTGCAAGGAAAAAGCCAAGAAAACAATCAGATGATGACAGTGATGATGAACATAGAAAGTGCCTGAAGATTGTTACATTTGAA
>BQNB010186158.1:0-12153 GCA_026074375.1 Tanacetum coccineum
CTTTCGAGCTAGACTTTTGTCTTGCATCTTCGAGTGACCGAAGCTTCTTTGTTCGGGTCCAATTATGTGATCCTAACAGCTACGTTAAACAAGATTTTTAAAATAAATTATATTTTAAAACTTGAATCGATCTATGGAATCGGAAAAATATTTAGAAGGGCAATCTATGCAAAGACTACCACTATTTGAAAGTGATGGATTTATTTATTGGTAAAATAGATTCGAAACTTATGTGAAGTCAAAAGATCTAGATCTTTGGCATGTTATTACTAATGATGATTTTCCTCCCATTCGATTTAATCCCGAAACTAAAATGGATGAAATTGTATCTTTTCACAAACAAGGTGATGATCTTAAAAAGAAACTTGCTAAAAATAATGAAGCCAAAATGGTAATTTATAATGATTTACCACGTAAAGAATATGAAAGAATTTTTATGTGTCAAACCGCAAAGGAAATTTGGGATACTTTGTTAATCACTCATCAAGGTAATAATCAAGTCAAAGCAAATAAATTAGATCTTCTTGTTTAACAATATGAACAATTCATGATTCCGGAAAAGGAATCAATAGATAATGCTTTTGCTAAATTTAACACTATTATTACTAGTCTAAAAGCACTTGATGAAGGTTTTTCTAGCAAGAATTATGTTAGGAAGTTTCTTAGGGAATTGCATCCTAAGTTGCACGCAAAAGTCACGGCAATTGAAGAATCAAAGAATCTAACAACTCTTTCACTTGACGAACTTATTGGAAATTTAAAAGTCTATGAAGAAGTAATCAAGAAAGACTTCGAAACCATCAAAAACAAAAGAGAACAAAGTAGATCTATTGCCTTGAAAGCTAGAAAGGAATCTAGTGATGAAGATAATTTAACCTCCGATAGTGAAGATGAAGAATACGCCATGGCCATAAGAAACTTTAAGAAATTCTTCAAAAGACAAGGATGATTCGTAAAACAACCATATGAAGAAAGAAGATCATTCCAAAGAAATAAAGATGACAAAAATAAGACAAGTGAAAGAAAATGTTTCAAGTGTAGAGATCAAAATCATCTCATCGAAGAATGTCTGAAACAATTAAAATATCAAAATCAAAGAGCGTTCGTGGGAGGAGCATGGAGTGATAGCAACGATGATGAAGAGGAGAAGACAAAGGACGAAAAGTGTCTTATGGCTAAAGATTCTAATGATGTACTTTTCGAAACCAAATATTTTAGTGATGACCAATCATTACTAGACGAAAATGACTTAGATAATGAATATAGTAGACTATGCAAATTAAGACTAAAAGTCATGGCAAAAAATAAAACTCTAAAACAAGCTATAGTATAATTAGAAAATGAATTACTAGAACTAAAAAACAAATTATCTAGGTTTAGAAAAAAGGTAAAGGAATAATGAAGAATGTATAATTATGTTCAAGATCTTAAGCTTGAAAATGTGGTGCTTAGAAAAGAATTATCAAGGGTTTAGATAAATTTAATGATAGTAGTCACTCACTTAAGAAAATAATAAATTCTTAAAAGACTTTCGGAGATAAATCCGGATTAGGTTCTTAATTTTACCTACAAGGATTACTAAGCGAAACCTAACAAGTTAAGGTTTGTATAAGTCAAGAAGTGAGTCAAAAGAAAAATTTTCGATTAGAATCAAAACCAAAATTTTATACTTTTCAATAATACTATATTTCTATTGCAAGCGATGGATGAGTAAAACGCTTTTAACTAACCCTCCTTAAAACCCGGAGTCGGATATACTAAAACCCTCAAGGAGGTCTATTTACTCTACTTGAGAATGACTTATAATTCCTCATCCTCGGTCTAAAACACCTCAAAATAGGAGAGACCAAGGTAGACAAAACTTCTAATCTCATAATAAGGAACATCATTCACATCCACTTATGTTTAATCTATGTGGAAGGTGTTCACCATGGTATGTGCCAAAACCAAATGCAAAATTATGCGGAAACAAAAAACTCGGATACATGAAACGTTGGGGACCCAAATGGTAATCCATCACAAATCTTTGAATTGGATGTGTTATCTACAACATTCTTTTCTCTACGGGACTAAGGAATTATGTCAGGGTTCCCATGACACCCTTATCATTTACTTTGTGAAGACTTTGTCGAAAGTATTCTAAAGTCTATGTTTAAGTTACGTCTCTGTTTTCATATTCGTAGAATATAGATTATAAGTAAATGACTATGTGTTACTATGATGATGTAGTATAATTAGTTCTTAAAAATAGTAGTCTCTAGAGATACCATTTGTTAGTTCTCTAGCTTTGAAGATATTAGTTCACTATGAACTATTCTTTCATGTAGATTATAGTCATACATCTACAAAATGGAAATCTTCTATGACCACGTAGCAAACTCACGTAGATGAAGAAGAGCAAGCTAGTGGTTAATAATTAACATAGAAAGTTAGATTAGTCAACGCGAAGAACATAGACACATTATTATGAAAACAACTCCCATCGACTCGACGATCGCCTCGGATCCGGTGTCAACCATCATCTAATTCTATCGGAATTTGACATTGTTGAAATCTTCAACTACGCTTATTAATTCATTAACATCGCTATCCATTCTCGTCTTCACTCAAATCACCTCCTTCGAATTGTGTAACATCTGTGATTATCTCGTCCTAAATAATCCAAGAACTTTTTACTTAACGAAAGGTTAATTAAAATGTTAATTATTACTTTTATCATTGAAACACAATGTTAAGTTTATTTGCCCTTAAAACTACTAAATAATGATATAAATATATATTACTAATAATAGGGATTAAAAAAAATTCGGGCCAAAAATACAAAAAAATCAAATTTTTTTTGATCAGTGGCGGCCCCCCTTATAATTAAGAGGGGACCACTTGTTATTATTGAGTGGCCCCTTCAAATTAATAATGGGACCGCCCTATCCACGAAACCAAACACCCCTTTTCTGACGAACACTTTACCAAAATCAGATTTTTTTCATTCATCTTCTTCTCCTACCCACTGTGAACGAACACTATAGCCAAAAACCTTCAAAAACCAATCTTCAAATTGCCTAATTAACCAAAATTTGTATGAGACTTTCACTAACTAGATAATCAACAACATCTTTTGTATGTTTTCCATCATTCTTTCATTTGAATTTAGCTAATTTGCTCTTAATCAAAATTTGGTGTGTTCTCATTATTTTTCATACTTTTTATTTGGTCTAGGATTTCCATACTATAATGATTTCCCCTAGTCATAAAGGGAGCACTACAACCTTGATAGATTGAAACAAAACACTTATTGAGTCAAAATTCAGAAACATGTATAATACTCATGAAACCCAAATCCGAATTTTTGCATTCTTGAACTTACACATTGTTGATTAATGCCTAAACATGATAAAAATAATCAAGTATTGATTGTTTAAACATACATATATACATTTTTCAAATCAATGAGTAAAATTCTATAAAAATAAAGAAGTGTTTGGTGCGTTTCTTAGAAATAATTTTTAGAGTCAAAATGACCATCACTATAGTTTTGTCATGTGTATAACCACTTAACAAACTTGTATAAGTCATCAAGATATATCATTCATATATATACTGATACATTTTATAAATGACATAAAATAAAGGGGTGTTTGGTTCAATGCTTTAAAACATGGTTTTTAGTCAAAACAAATACTATTTAACCTTTGTCAAATCAAGAATAACAAACTCATACTTGTCAAACAAAATATACACTTAATAAATAATTTTCGACAAGCTTAGACAAATTTTGTATTGATAAGAGAGTGTTTGGGTTATTGTCTTGATGTGGAAATATATAACTAATATATATTCTTCGACATCCTAGATTAAGTCAAAAATAAATTAACATATGGATCACTTCTTAGGTTTTTACTTTGAAAGTCGAAGTAATCCTTGTTCCACATTTGTCACTTTTCAAAACTTTATTTTCCTTATTATATTTTTTTATATATAAGATTTTATGTTGTTGATAACTTGTTTAGGTGACAAAATGCTAAAAGCTACTACAACACTGATAATATCTCTCGACTAAATCCACAAACCAAAAAGTATCCAAAATTCTCGAGGCATCTCCCTACCATTGCCGAATTCTACAAACTATGAGAAAACCGTAAACATTCATGTAAGTTCGTATTTTTTGATGCAAGCCTACTACAGAATCCAACAACCTTTGAGCGTCTTTTACTAACATTTCGTTTCAATTGTCTCTTCGAATCAACGAACCGATTTGTTTTCCAAGAATTCATTCTAGACTTCTATAGTCAAGTCATGGTACAAACCGATGACTATGACTATCTTGTTATCTCTTTTATGATTCAACACGAATTTATAACTCTTACTCTCGCTCAATTCGGTCAAATCCTCAAAATTCCATACAATGGGCAAGCCATTTTTACAAACGAATGGACACTTGCATCCCTTGAGTATTCTCAGAAACGAGGGACCATATCGCTACGCGAACTGATTCCGTACTCCCACGACATTCGTCACTTCTTGAATTGGGAACGTGTCTAGTAGGACCCGTACCATCCAAAGTCAAAAACGGTCTCCTCTTAATCCAAATCAAATTCTCACCAAAAAACTAAGCCCTGGCATGAAGCAATAGGAAGAACTCATTCGGGAGAATGTGTTCGGGCACTAGGAGGACATCGGACCGTCGCCCCCCGCTTGTCTTTGCTCACAATGTTGTATATACAATCTGCTTATTTCTTCTCAAAAGAATCCAATGTTGCTAGAGATACCTCAACCTGCAAATCTTCCCTTAGTGGCATGTTTCTTAATACGTCTTTATCGAACACGTCAATGGAAACGTAATCCCCCTCATCTTGATAATGGCATCTATAACATTGTTGAGAGAGTCATGCGTCCTCTTGCCCTAAAACAAACTCGACGACCTCGAAGTGATCGTGGCAAGGCGCGTCATTCCGTCTCCTCTTCGTCCTCTCATCATCAAGGCACGTCATCTCATCAACATGATGATGATATGTTGTCAAAACATTCTTGAGCAAGTACTTGCCATTCTCCTACCACTTATCTTAACTCCCTCAATCCACTCAACTACCAAAACTACCATATGCCTTCCGCTTCCGAACAAACCGATGAAACTCTCTTGAACGACAAAACACCCTGCTCAACCAACGCAACAAATGCTATAGGAGATTCGCGAAAGGGTTCAAGTCATATTAGAAAGGCACTAAAAGGATGTTTACAAGAAGAAGAGATGAAGAAATAGGAGTGAATTGAGCTGATGTCTAAATGTAGTTTTAAGACAAAATTTATAACTAGATTTATGTGTATGTGTTCTAACACATGTGTGTGATAATCCCGATGTAATATCGGAGAAGACTTATGTGTTAGTATCTTTAGGTACTTGTTTGCTAGATGACTTAAACCTTTAGTTGTTTTATTTTCAACAACAACTTATGCACTTTTGGTTTCATGACTTGATATATGCTATAAGATTAAATGTGCTCATACAACTCAATATGGTATGCTGGGCAATAAACCACCAAAAACAGAAATAACTCTCACAAAAAATTCAAAGAAAAATTGTTTTTCTGTGTAAAATGGAAGCCAACATGAGGCGGGCCCCCACCCTTAATTCATAAGGGGCGGCCCCCTTGATTCTTTTAGGGGACACGCACACAATTAAGTGACCGCCCAGTAAATCTACGGGTAAAACAACTCATCCTCTCTCTTGCTTTTTGACCCTCTTTTACCTAGTCTCAGCTATCTTTGCCCAGAATGCTCGAACACAATTTAGAATAACTTAATCTAGTTCAAACTCATTCCATTTTCAAACAATTTCCTTCCCATAAATCCCCTCCAAATGATCATCTCCAATACACCATCTTCTTCATCATTTATCAACCATTATCAACATCCATGGCATCCACTAGAGCTTTCCATTTCACAAAGCCGATCCAAGAGACCAAAAACAATCATCATACCACCAAAACAATTGTTTGTGGATTTACCAAGATGACACAAAAACTCCATTACCCAAAACTTTAACTCTCATCCACCTAGTGCATCCTAATGCACCCAACCTAAAACACCATCAACCAAAGATACATTTCAATCCTCAATTGACTAGTATATCCCAAATCCACCAACCTTATCAACTCACTTTCACACCAAATGGTACTTAAACCCACCAACATCTCCTCCTCCAATAGTTTCTCCACCACCTCTAACTCAAGAAAATGCATCAATGGACATCACTCTCACCCTTTCACCAATTACCCCACTTGATGTCCAATTTAATACTCCATCACATTCACCACCTATTGTTGGCCATCCCATTCCTTGGAACCTTCTTGAGGCACATGAAGATCCATGCTTGTGTTGCATTCACATTCAAGACGGGGGATAGATCAACGTTGACTCTCATATTGGATGATAGAGATGAACTCCAATATATGTTTTCATATATTAAACACATGCTCTCACAACCACCAACAACCATCATCCTACCACCTCCAGCATTTTACCAAACTAAACACACTCTATGTTTTGGTTTCTCAAATAATTGTCTACCTATCATTTTGCAAGCAAGTCCTATAGAGATTAACTAGTTATAGAACTCTTTGTAGTTTAAAAATTTCATGTATGTTAGCATGTTATTTATTTTCCTGTTTGTATGCATGAGTGTGGTTCATACGCTATTTTAATTTAAATGGCATGATTTTGTTGGTTGCATTTCTAATCTGAGCCCAATTTTTTTCCTTCTTTTACTGTAAAAATACTTTGTAATGTTTTAGGGAGCGGGGAGGCGAAGGAGGAAGGTAGAGCCAAGAAACCATAGCTCGATTCCTTGGTGCCCTCGAACGAGGGGGAGCACACATCAAGGGGGAGCATTTATTCCGTCGATTTAACTAGCAATTCTCGACGATGTCTTTTTGATTCTACAAAAAGGGAGAAATGACATGAAACTCACTAAATACTTGTTTAAAAATAATTAACTTAATGAGTTAAAATTTTGTAAACATCAAAAAGGGAGATTGTTTGAAAAAATATAATGCCTAAAAACATTACTAATAATTTTAACACCATCTATTACGTTTTGATAATCAACAAAATATAAAAACGTTCAATGTAAAATTAAACGTAAACAAGTAATTAGTAGTAAATTTTCATTTTGAAATTTATATCACTTCAAGGTATGAATAAATAAATGCTTAATGCATTTTATGATCAAAGGAAATTTTTATTCAACCTCACACTTTTATAAAATGTTGTAAATATTTTTATAAACATTACAAAACATTTTCTACAATTAAAAGAAATGTTTTATTCAAAATAAACATTTTGAAATTCAAATTTTCAGACCTAAAACGGCTAGAAAAGTTCCAGAAAATCCCCCTACACAAAAGACAAACTGGGGAGCCCCTAGTCTAGGGCGGCCCCCTTAAATACACGGGCGGCCCCCTTAATTTTAAGGGGACCGCCCACCTATTTAAGGGGACCGCCCATAGACTGACGCTCCTCCAGTTTTTCCTATAAATACTGGACTTTTCCCCACTATTTTCTCACCTTTTGCACTCATTCTTTCTGTTCTAAAACAGCCCACACATCTCACTAAAATCCTTTGATCATTTAATCATAAAGCTTTGTTTCTAAGTGATCCAAGCTCAATTCCTCAAGTGCAAGAGAAGAATAAGGCGATGGAGGCGATACCATCAAGTGAAGAAGTATTACACCTCAAGTGTATATTGCAATCTTGTTGCATCCATATCACATATTTGTAAATCAATTGTATATCTTGTATTTGTGTGTAGTAGCTAGATCTTAGCGATCTTTGTAAGTATAGTTAAGTCGGTGGTGATGCTTATACTAGTAGCAATTAGATATTTGTGATATAAGTTGTGTGGGGGAAGTAAAAGTCACAAATTTTTTATAAGAAGTCTTGAAGTTGTGAAGAAGTCGTGAACAAGTCTAGAAGTTGTGTTGTGATAGATTGGTTCTAGCTAAGATTAGAACTTGACATTTATATTTGTGTTGTAAATTGGTGTAAGCAACATTGCGTACGGTTTTCTCCGCCATAAGGGAGTTTGTTGACATAGTGAAGAAAACTTTCGAGTTAGGTGCTCGGGGAGTGGAGTAGGGCGAAGACGTGCTTTATTACCAAACCACTATAAATCCTCGCGTTGTGGTTTGATTGTTCTTACTCTTATCTCTTGTCTTACTTTTTCATTTCATATACTTATATTGTTCATATTGTGCAAGCATTGAATTCATAAAAAGTAGAATATAAATTTTACAAACAAACATAAACCTTAAATAAAAAGGGGTAAACTATTCAACCCCCCTTCTAGTTTTCCACAGTTAGTTGAACGGTGCGTTTTCTAAAAATCAAACGTTAAAAATTCCAAAATGTATATAAAAGGGTGTGTGGCTGGTTTGAACTAGGGACAAGGACAAAAGGGTTGATCATTTTGTTATTTTGGTCATGATGCTGGAAAAACATTTATGTACTAAGTAGCATATTTATCATCTAGCTTAAAAATAAGCTTTCAAAAAGCTTCGTATAACTTATTTTGGGCTTATTTAGGCTCGAAAACCTCAAGGAACAAGAAGGAATGTTGTTTTTCATATTATTTACCTCTTTTGTCGTATTTTTATAACTTATTTTGATATCTTATTTCGATAACTAAAAACACTACGTAGCTTATTAGCTTATTTAAGACTTTAAGTATTTGGTTTGGGGCTTAAAAGGCTCACGGCCCAATAAGGCACAATAAGCCGCGGCTTATTGTGGACTTTATTGTCGTCCGGCTTATTTTGAGAACTATTTTTTAAGCTTATATTTACAAATGGGTTTTAGTATTAGACCTAAATCAGTTTTTATAACTAGTAATAACGTATTGGACTCCTATTGGGCCTTAAGTCCCAATAAGTGAATATTTGTCATTTTAAACTCCTAACCGGATTTTTGGAAAACGACTTATACATATATCGTTAAGTTAATCTTTTGGAGAAGTGTATTTTGATAATCGTTACGAAAACGTAGATTTTGAAAATTTGTCGAAGGTTGATTTTTTAACGAAAGTGTTTGGAAAATAAGGTCTAAGAACCTTAGAAAACGTATTATAAACGAACGGGTCATGCCAAAATTTCATACAAATCCTATACTTAGAATATTTATTCAAAACTTACTTTTGCGACGAAATAATAATATATTATTATTTTAATAAATCAACTAAAAGACGAAAAACATATTTTATAATTTTATAAATTATAAAACTTCTCCAAATCGTTTTGTATAATTAAAGCGTGTCATTCCTTACAAAAAATACAATTAAACAAGATAACAAGGATTACCGAATGGATTTACCGAAATATATTCATTGGCGTTTAATATCTAAGTCTTGTTATTATACTTGTCTATTTTCTTAAATAGTATGAGTATATATATTATCTAACGCACATAATTAGCATATCTTCTTCATGTCCAAATCACCAACCGTAGATATATCATTGGCCGGGTTTTGATAAGTGTTTGGTTGTGGATATTGTTATGGGATATAAGGTGTGTTGATATGTTGGAGAATCTAATACTACGCATGCATTCTGTTTTCATAATGCATAATTGTCTACTACTTAAATCATGACACAACAACTGGGTTTACTTTTAAACCTACGAGCTCACCAACTTTATGTTGACCTTTTTGAGTATCATCTTCAGGTGATGCAAATGTTCGTTAAGCTCAAGATAGAATGCCTTCGAGACCTAAGATATCCCGCGAGGGATCATTGTTGAAGGATTGCATTTGAGGCTTGTTTTTCATGTTGATGTTCTAAGATTCCTAGACCTATGTTGCCCCCTTATTGGGAGTTGGCTTGTAATAAATTTAAACTATGTGATGTGTTCATTGTCTATTTTGACATAAGTTTCAAACTTGTTGTCGAGGACATTGTGACACCTTTGATATGCATTTTAGATTTCTCTATTTGATATCATGTGTTATGGTGATTCATTCTCCGTCGCAACTCGTGTTTTCGCCGCTGTTGGGGTTTGACAACCGCATCGGTCTTTAAAAATATAGTACCCCTACTAAATAATATAGTAGTTGTACTTTTCTTTATTTTCGCTCTTAGTCACATCTTGGAGAAATTTAGTAGCCATCCATGAAATTTAGTACCTCTACTAAATAAATTAGCATTGGTACTATTTTTGGCCATTTCTCGCCTTTTTCCGTTCCAATGCCTCTAATTACTTGAATTCGCAAAATAAATGAATTAAGTATCGAATTCATATAAAAACGATACAAAGCAAGGCAATAAATGCGGAAATTTGATATGAAAAAGTATTAAATATTTGATGTTATAAAATATCTCCCATTTGACTTCTACTTGCCCTCAAATAGAACCTTTTTTTAATAATTCTCAAAAAGATATCTCTCTATTTATCCAGGAAGATATGAATTTAAAAATTACCTATGCTAGAAAATTCCAAACCGAGCACCTCACGAAAGGAAAAATGAATCACACTCATACTCTCACTAATCTATGTGTTTCATTTTTGGTGATCACTCAACTGCTCAGTCATGGCGAGTATTCTATCATAAGCTTGGCAATGATACTAATCTCCACCATTAAAGTCTAGATGCAACTTTTCAAAAAGTCAAATGGGTTAACACAACACAAAGGCTTACGAGGTGAATCATCCCTAAATGTAATCTTTACCCAAAGCGTTACACCAACAAGGGCGACGAAATGACACAAACACATTCGTAACGACAGATGAGATATATATGATTGCTCACTCCCTCATTCGAGCAAAACCAAAGGTTAGGATGGAGAATGATATAGGGTAGGATAAAGACATGGGATACACATTTAATGAGTGTTAAATAAAGACTTAAAACAAATAGTTTCCTAAGTCCATAATCTCCCCATAACCGGTCGCATTCAAATCCCATAAGATAAAAACGAGGGTCAAGAGTCAAGGGGTCTTCATAATACACGAGCTACTGCGTATGAAATATAGTGTAATGCATTAACTCGGCCTTCATCATCAATGATTATGTGCTAAAAAATTTGAAAATTTGAGCTAAAATAGCATATAATCTCACAAAATACGTCATTTCTATCTCCCTCCCCCTTACTTGGGTTGTATAATGCCCTCATTATACAAATAGACTTATAATAGAAAGGATAGATAGAAATTTCACGGGTTTATAAGAACTACCTATGAAAAACAGAATCATCGCCGGCTGAACAAGGCAGAAATACTACCACGATACGACAAATAAGTTGATTTATAATGATGATCAGCTAATAAACACTTGCTTGCATTCTTTATTCTCTTTTTTTATGCAAGACAAGGATATAATAACAATATAGACACATATATATATGAGCACCCCCCCCCCCTCCCCCATTTGAGATCAACTATCTTCAAAACCCGTCTTTTCTTCAAATTCCCTTTATCATAATCCGCAACTTCCACCAGTGAAACCCAAAATTAACCAGTAACTCCCTAATCATGGACTAAGAAACTACAGGGTTGGCTAAAGTGACAGGTGTAACAAAATAACATATGGGTTAAACACAAGGAAAGGCTCAACAGGGTGTACAAGGGGTATCTTGCACTTATAATTAGTGCAACAAAGGGTTTAACAGCGGGATTGACTAATCGGTGTGAAAAGTCAATATACACAAAACATATATAGGCTATTTGGGGTTAATCCTAAAATTTACCTTTATCACAGCTACACTGATTACACTAGGTGAAATGCTCATTATGGTGGTCTTGAAAAGATATACCAGGCCAAGTTCTAAAGTCTACTACAGCCACCGACACACTTATTTTTTAATGAATTTAAGTATAAGGGGAAATAGAAAGGCTTTATCCTCACACAAATATTTTTTAATGAGCAGAAATAGATTATACTTGCCTTTATTTTGAAAAATGTCTCATTAATAAATTTTGACATGTTTTTCATTACTTAACTAGTTAAAACTTTACCGAGCATACCCTACCTTATAAACATGAGAATACATATTTGGCAAATACTTGACTCATAAACACCACATGAATAAAACATTAAGGTTGACAGGCTTAATATTAAAACATAGGCGGTATTAGAAAATAAATTTAAGGGTTCAAGCATTGCCTAAATA
>BQNB010186161.1:0-12152 GCA_026074375.1 Tanacetum coccineum
AGTGGGTTACGTTGTTATACACTCATAGATAGTAATAATTGCAATGAGTACAATTATCATAGAAAACAGTATTATTGCCTTAAGCTCATGACATCAATAAGTTAACATGAAAATCACCGTAGTGACAATGGTTGAGGAACAAATGTCCCTGTGGAAAGGTAACTTGCCAAGGTTACCCATTAAGTCAAATATAGTGCGTTTGGTTACCCCATGAACGGGTATACCAACGGGAGTCGTCACCCCCAATAGATCTATCCACAATATTTGCGTTTACTCGCAAGTAATTAATGTTTCATGATATGAAAATAGTGGCAAATAAATCTGGATAACATACAGTTGAAAAAACACTTGCATTCATGGTTTAAGCATGTATCCCCCTCGCGAGTTTATAAAGTATTCAAAAGATTTAAAATGCGAGGCTATGAACTCACCTTAACAGGGAAATCTGATTGATGGCAAAAGTATATGAAATGAATGTAACGGCCTCGTCACGCAACCTGAGGGTAATATGTCAAGTCTTAGTGTGCTTGTTTATGTTTTCAAAACTTTATAAAGTTTAGCATACATCTTACTTTGATTTATAGAAATATTACATCACTGTTCGGGCTATCATAATTCAGAGGTCATGCAGTAAACGTATAAGGAGCTAGGACACTTTAAATTGTAAATCCAGCAACTCGTCAAAACGTCTACCCAAATGAAACCCCTCACATGAAACTCTCTAGTAACGTGATACGTTATAGATTAAATGATAAGATTTTATTATTTTAGGTTTCTTCAAAAGCTAGCGGATGATAAATTATGTTATATTTATAACATAATTGTTTTATAACATTTTGATTTATTAATGATAACGACAAATGTGTCGGGTTTTAATAAAATCGAGTCTTATAATATTTAAATATATTTTTATAATTTATATAAAAATATTACATTTTATACCTTTAAGAATGCAAAATGGCAATATATACCCTTGGTTTATAAATTTTTACAAGTTTAGTCCTTTATATATAAAGTGTATATAATTTAAACCTTTAACTTTACAACTTGGCAAAACAGTCCCTCATAGATATAACTTTGTAATAATGACATTTTCAGCCCCTCTAGTTATAAATTTCAGAAAGTTACGATATATACCCCTATGCATGAAAATATTTGCAAATCAAGTCCAAAATTCATAATTTTGATATTTTTGAAATCCAAAAGAGTTTTACAACTTATGACTCATTAGAATAAGCTAAACTAAGTACAGTTTACGAGCTTATAGCTTATGGAAATGGCTTATGAGCTTAAAAATCCAAAATGGGTGTGTTTGGTTTAGGATAACCAAAAACGCATGGGTTTGTGATTAAAGGGATCAAACAAGAGTTTATATAGGATCATAAAGAAGCTTATTAAAGTTTTAAAATAGAAAATAAGTTTATTGAACAAGTTATAAGCTTACTTGAGCTAAAATGGGTCGAATAAGCTTGTTTGGGTTCGTACGCCTATATATGGATTCAAGACCTTCTTTCACTTGATTCTTGGCTTCAAATCTGATCTTAAATTGCTTAGCAACCAAAATAAGTGTATATCTTGTCCGAGTCTTTTGCTTAGCAACCAAAACCAGTGTGTATTCGTATAAATAATTAGCTAACCTTTGCACCCCAAATTCACCCAAAAGTCACTCCCCAAATATATCTCATCTATTTCCGTTTCCATTAATATTATCTTACACCTACACATCACAACCCTTTAAAATACCTCTTTGATAGTAATGATTAATACTTGCGCCTAGCGGTGGAGGGTTGATCCTTTACCAAGCCTATGGTAATTTATATGCTATGACAGATAATGAGTGTTAATTTTCTGTTTCTCATAGTTGTTAGAATTTATTATACACCGAAAAGAAAGAGAGAATCTCAAACACTTATGTGAGGTGCTAGTATATACTTTCCGTGCTTTTAATTACGAGGTCTAAAAGGTTGTGTCATAAATTGCTTTTAAAGAGTAGGTTAAATGCCCCCAATATTGCTATTGTCTAGGTAGAAAAGCTTATTTTCTTGAGGACAAGCAAATCCTAAGTGTAGGGGTATTTGATGAGGTATTATTTTATAAACTATTTCGGGGTCATTTAACCCTCTAAATCAAGCAAATATGCCCATATTATGTGCTTAATCGTTTGTTTTCAGGTTTTTATCACTTGGATATCATTTAGAGGAAATACACGTGACTTTGGCTTATTTGGAGAAGAAACGGACAAGACTACGACTCTACACCATTTATCTTGAAGAATTATGCATACAGAGCGTTGAGATGGCGTCGTAAGCTTCAAGCGACGACGTCAGGATTTTTATGGTGACGACATCACAGAATTGACGATGGCGTCAGGACGTAGCCGACTTAAAACCGGTCTAGAAGATTCTACTTGGTGACGGCATCACGACTACAACACGACACCGTCGCGACGCTTTTCTTATATATACAAAACCGATTTTAGGGTTTTTAGTGTGTAACTTTGTATAACTTTTAGGAGACGAGCCCTAATCATTCTAGCAGCTTTTAGGTCGTCTTTAGGGCCTCAAAACCCTATTGTAACTGACCTTAATTCATGTTTTAATCAAGTAATATCTTTAATCATTCAATATGTCTATGTGTTGTTTGATTGATTTATGTTCTTTCTTTCTTTCTAACATGCTAGGCTAAACCCTCTTTTGTATTTACTTATGATTGTATGAAACTTAGATTGTAGATCCTTTTAATGTTGCTTCTTGTGATGGATGTGCGCGTTAGGCTTTAAAAAACTAGCCATAAGATATTAAATTAGCATAGATGTCTAGGGAAACGCGAGTGTGTAGAAAGGATACCATCGGTAACAGTCTTCATACTACCTTACCCCTAATATGGTTGATCTCTCTTAAGATATTTTAATTGTATTTAATATACTCTTAGGGGCCTTGTAATAGTCTTCATACTACCTTACTTATGTCTTGCCTTAACAGAATATTAAATAGACGGTGGGTTTATGTAATTCGTTCATGACTTAGGAAATACTTACACAAATCATCACAAATGTGACAAAGCAACAGGACTAGGAGAGCAATATCAGGAGTAATACATGATTAAATAAATACACATTGTTATCATAAAGTTATCACCAGTAGATTAGATTATATTTAGTTTTATTAGTTTAAACAAACCAACCTCTCAAACCATGTTTTCCGAATCGGATGACACCTTTACGAGGTGACACTTTTAACATAACTCGATCTCCAACTTGAAATTCTAAAGGTTTTCGTCTTACATTGGCATAACTTCTCTACCGGTCCCTCTACTGTTGCAAGCGTTTGTCCGAAATAGCACTATTTTCCACGGTGGTTTCATGAGATTTATTTCTGGTCCCTAGTAAGTTGAACATCTCCAACTTTCCCCAACAAACAGGTGATCTGCACTTCGACCATAAAAAGTGCTCAAGGTGCTGAGCCATAATACTGGCATGTAACTATTATTGTAAAGAAAATTTTTTCTACTAATGATAAGTGTTTTTTCCCATCCTTTTCCAAATCTATAACTCGGGCTCGAAGCATTACTTCGTGAGTTTGGATGGTTCTTTGCACTTTGTCCCATCGTTTAGGATGAATACCGTACTCATGTCTAATTGAGTACCCAAAGCATTCTGTAATGATTGCCAGAATTTGGATGTGAAATGACTGTCACGATCCAAGATGATGTATATTGGTACTCCATGTCGGGAGACTATTTCTTTGATGTACAACCTTGTATGGGTTTCCATACTATCCGTTGCTCTGGTAGGGATGAAATGTGCTAATTTAGTAAGGCGATCGACAATGACCCAGATTGTGTCATGTCCGTTTGAGGTTTTGGGTAGTTTTGTGATGAAATCCATTGTTATTCTCTCCCACTTCCACATAGCGAATCCTCTGTGTGTTGTACCAGTAAGGCCTATGGCTTTTGACATATCGCTTTAACTCTAGAGCATTAAACACATTGCCGCCCGGCATATTTTAGACAATGATTGCCTCATGTTAGGCCACCAATAATTTTCTTTAGATTCCTGATACATTTGTCAGAACTGTGAATGGAATACTTTGATTTATGGGACTCATGCATGATCAAGTCTCTCAGATTACCAAAGAGTGGTAACCAACTTCAATTCTTGATACATCGGGTTCCATTAGGACGTATTTCAAATGCTTTGTCCATTCCTCGTAAGTTCTCACCCCCCCCCCAGCTTGAGGTTTTCTTTCTTGAGTGCTTCAGTTTGGAGCTTGAGAATTTATATGGTGAAATTGGATGAATGTCATAACTAATGATCAGCTAAGGCATCTGCAACATAACATTTGCCTTTCTATAGTGGTAGCGAAATTTCAACAAATCCGTAATCTGCAAGCAATTCTAACCAACGGCATTGTCTCATGTTCAATTCTTTCTGATCAAGGATATGCTGAAGACTTTTATGATCAGTGAACACAGTACATTTGGTGCCATACGGATAGTGTCTCTAAATTTTAAGAGCGAACACTACTGCTCCTAATTCAAGATCATATTGAGAGTGTATCGTTTCTTCATTATGGCTTAAGATGTCGGATGCATATGCAAATAACCTTCTCTCTTGCATTAACACCGCTTCCCAAAGACCTTGATCAGGATGCATCACAGTAAATAACAAAATCATCATTTCCTTCTGGTAATGCTAAGATTGGAGCTTTACATAGCTTCTGTTTAAGTAGTTGAAAAGCCGACTCTTGATCTTTTCCCCAGATATACTTCTTGTTTTTATGGGGTATAATTATCAGTCAAAGATTTGCAAATTTTTTCGAGAAATCTATGAATAAATTCTCCAATAATAAAGCCGGCAAGTCCTAAATATGACGTATTTCTGTGGGTGTAGTAGGAGATGACAAATTCTTAACTGTTTTAATCTTGGCGGGGTCAACATGAAGTCCTTGACTATCAATTAAGTGTTGCCCCCCATAAGAAATTGCAACGATACTGATCAGAAATCACATTATTTGTGAGAAACTTGCATATAGTTATCTCCTTTTAAGAATTTCCACAAGATTATTATTTCTAAGATGGAATTTTGCGTGCCTCTTCTTTGTTACGAGAGAATGAAATATCTATCCAATAACACTATCACAAATTTATCCAAGTATGGTTTACACACATGATTCATGAGATCCATGAATACAGCAGGCGCGTTAGTTAAACCAAATGGCATCACTTGAAATTCAGTGTCCATACCTCGTTCTGAAAGCGGTTTTGGGAATATCTTCACCCCTGACTCTCAGTTGATGATAGCCTGATCTTTAAGTCAATCTTCGATAAACACTCGAAAACCTTAAAGTTGGTCAAATTAAGTCATCAATCTGGTAATGGGAATGAATCTTTACAGATAGTTTTTATTCAACTCCCCGGTAAACGATACACAACCTGAAGATCCCTCATTCTTTTTAACAAAATACGACGGAGCTCCCGCAGAAGGTAATATCACTTGGTCGAATAAAACCTCGGTCTGCTAACTCTTGAAGTTGGTTAGATAGTTCCAGCATTTTCTAAAGAGCTAATCTATCAAAGAGTGCACGGCGCTACAGGATCCACCCTGGAATTAGATTTAATTTGGAATTTCTACTTGCGAACAGTATAGGAAGGCCGGGTAGATCTTCAAGAAAAACTTATGGGAATTCTCTAACCACTGGATAACTTTTAGTCTTTTCTTGTCTGACTTCTTTTCCATTACTTGGATTACGAAAACTTGACAACCTTGGGATATATACCTTTTGGTTTTTATACAGGATATGAGACTTAGTCAGGTTTTACTTTGATTACCTCAGGGGGGGGGGGGGGGCGGATGAACAAGTTTCACACACCGTTAATTGTGATAGTGGACGACTTTCTCGTCACAAATAATTCTAGCATGATACTTGGATAACCAATCCATACCAATGACGACGTCGAAACTACCGAGTTTAATTGGCATAAGATCAATTTCGAAAGGTTGATTTAACAGAATCAGAGTGCAACCCTAGATAACGGTATTTGTGCTTACTAAGTTTCCGTCAGCCATTTTGATATTGTAAAAGGTATCTATTGTAATAGGTGGAATATTTAGCATAAAGAGGCCAAGAATATAGAATACAAGCTTTTAAAAATCCGGCCCTTTCCTATAAATCAAATAATACTCTAGCTAGAGAGATGTTGTTTATAAAGGAACATACCCGTGACTATAACGTTCGAGTCCTTGGTGAGTCCATGTTCCTATCCCTCAGCATTAGGCTCTTCCCTAGAGGCGTTTGTTGTGTGGTGGTCTTTCGGCACTGATATTGCATAATGCCTTTCTCTCCACGGGCATGACAAGTACTAATCACCGTAGCAAGCTTACTTCCAGTGGCTGGCCCCGTTGTTTCTGCCGTTTCTTAGTCAGATAGCCCACCTTGTTGTCAAGTATTACACATTGACAGTGCAGGTCACTATGTTATAGCAGAGTGCAATTCTTACAACAAGGACGGTTTTCCAATATGCGTATTGTTTTCAGTTGGGAGGCAGCATAAGCCCGAAGGTTTTCCTGTCTTTTGTTCCTGTTGCGGTTGGTATTATTGTAGAAGTTGTTGGTGTTGGTGTTACGGTAGTTGTTGTTGTTGAAAGTTCTTCTGTCGTCAAACTTTTGTTTGTGATCACTTGATACTTGCACTAGAGTGTGCTTTGTTACCTGATCCATTAGCCTCTGGGCTATGTTAATGGCTTCCTCTAGAGTTTGAGGTTTAGAGGCGGTAACATTCCCTTCAATACTTCGAGGCAATCCCCCGATGAAAACTTCCATCATTTTCTCAGAATCTGGCACCATAGTGGGACATAAGGTTGCCAATTCCTGGAATCTTCTCACATATGTCTTGAGATCATTCCCCTTCACAGTCAGATGGTAAAATTCGTCTTCCATCTTCTGGACCTCAGTTCGGGGACAATACTTTTTTTATCAAAAGCTTCTTGAATTCAACCCAGGTAATCTTGTAAGCTTCTTCTATCCCAATAGGTTGGGCAAAAGAATTCCACCAGGATAAAGCTTCTTCTATTAAAGTACCAGTAGCAAATTTCACCTTGCAGTCTTTGGTACAGTTGCTACAGGAAAACACTGATTCAGTTTGCTCAAACCAGCGGATAAGTCCAACAGCTCCTTCTGAACCTTTGAAATTGAAAGGTTGGCAGCTTATGAACTCTTTGTAGCTACATTTTCTTGCTACAGGAGCTTCTCTTTCTCCGGTGTTCCTATTGGTATTGTCAGCATTTGCCATTGTTGCAGCTTGTGCTTCCAGAGCTGCGGTAACACTGTCAGCAACTAGTTTCCTGATGGCAGCTTGAGTCATGGTTGGTGCTTCAGATGTTGATGTCCTTTTGGGAGGCTTCTAATCAACATAAGATAACACGTATAAGAAATATAAGCAATTACTTTCTTAAAATGCTTAAGGTTCAAAAATAAACATTGTCACAATAGTGATATCATAGATACTTATTTGATATGAATTCTAACCCAAGCATCTAACTTATAGTTATTTCATAGGGGTCACTGTAAGAATCATAATGATGACGACGAAGATGTAATATAGGACACAGTGATGAATATAGAAACAATTGAAGTACAATAGGATCACCATTGTATTATATCATGAACAACTTGCCTTTGTATTGTACATAGTCAAAATTTGACAAGTGTTGTTATTTATACCACACATCCCGTGGCAAGGTTCTAACAAAAAGCTATAACAAACTTGTAACAAATCTAGTAGTCTGAAGGTCCTTCCTGGCTGTTTCTTGTTTCATAGATTGCAATCCAGACGACTTTCCCTTACTTGTTGGTACGAACCGGATATCTTCGATATTTGTTCTAGATTAAGCAATCCTATAAAGCGACCGAGAAATCTTGTTGTTATTTCCCAATTGCTTTCTTTGGAGTTTAGCAATTTGAGCACGAGCCTTTTGGAGTTCAGCTTCCAGATTGTCAAAATCTTGTTGTATGATCACCCGACCTTTTCCAAGACCTTCTATTTTGTCTTCTATGTGTTCAATGCGGTCGAGAGAGAGTTCATCTAGGTGATTCAAAATTTCCTTAATTTGCTCCTCGTGACGTTCCAGACTTGTCTTACGAGAGCTTTCTCCTATCTCAAATTCTTGAGGTAGGGCAGAAGTAGAGGAGGATGATCGGTCACGACCTCATTTCTTAAGTGGCAATAATTCCGCAGGAAGAAAAAATTCTTAAGGATTAAACATTGAAGATAGCATTGAAGATGGAGGCACAATATTTGGTGGTGGAATAGGTGATTCTTTAGCATAGTATGCATGTATGACCTTCATATAGGGGTCGTCATGAAAAAGTGAAAGAGTTGGTGAAGCTATTGGAACTAAACCAAATAAGTTATTTGAAGAGCTAGAATAAGTTTTTCCTGGTGAAGCTGGGACATAGTCCGGGGAAGCCGGCCACCACCGGAAAACTTTTTCGGTCATCGAAAACCGCCACCGCCGCCGTCGGCCGTCGGTCACCGCCGTCGGAAACTGCTGTGGTCGCCAGAAAAATTACATGCAATCCGAATAACTTATATTTTCCGAATCCCCTCGTTATTTCCTACGTTTTCCACTAAAAATATATGACATGCAATGGGTAAATAAAATGGTGATCAAAAGTAATTTGGGTGGAGATTAAGCTTGGAGTTGAAGCCTTCATCAAGCTTGTTCTTCTTTTGATCATTGTGATCTTGTCTACACTTTTCTTATGGTAAAAGATTAAATGAGATTTGTTTAAGTTTATTTTGATTTCATTTTATGTATGTACATGTATTGTAAATGATGATCAAGAAATAAAATGATACATGCATGCATAGATCTAGGTAAGAAATGACTAAATCAATTATTAAATCTTGCTAGAAATCATTGAAAATTTAGGGCTGTTGTTAACAGCAAGTTCTGGATTTTTGGGTTGGCTTAATGGTTGATTTGATTTACCTAGGTTGTAGAGAATTGAGTTATGAACATATAATTGGATACTCAATGGAAGGTAAAAATTGAATAAGTTATGACCATTTTACCAAAAGACATCAGTTCTGACCTTGCTGTACAGATGGCACAAAAAGTCATACTTACGTACTGAGTTGGCTAAAAACCTAAAGCTATGAGACCTAGATAAAATCATGTAGGTTATGTACCAATTGGATGATCAACCAATTCATTATGGTTTGTAAATGGCATCAAAAATGGTGAAAGTGAGTTTTCAATCTAAAGTTGTAACTTGACCTTTGTGTAGTGATTTGATCATAAGTATATGTATACTTAAAATAAGTATAAAAGTAACATTGGATCTGTAATATATACTTAAATATGAAACTAAGGATGTAAAGTATTCAATTATATCATTTACGGTTATTAAAATATGACTATTTTCGTAAACCTAAACGTATATAAAATTTTATGTCTACACGAGCACTATAAATGATAAAACGTTTTTACAACTAAAACCCCTAGGTGGAAGGACCCACTTCTTGTGTGTTTTTTTTTAAAAGTTAACTTACTGATAATAAACATGTCCCGAACTCAAGAACCCGAAAATTTATAATAAGACTCATTTACAAGCTTAAATGGGCCATAAGGCCTGATTGGGCCACTAGGCCCAATGTATTAAAATGGACATATTAGACTTGGATTTAAGCCCAACCCATTTGGGCTTAATTAATGGGCTAAGACCTGGTCTTGGGTTAATAATATCAACTTAAATATTTAATGGACTTACTTATGGGCCTATTGGGCTTTTTGGGATATATTGGACCATAAGAGTAAAAATGGCAAATAGAAACTAGTTAAGAACCTAGATAAACCTAAGTGTGAAGTAAGTAAATCATTTGGGTCATGATCATAATATAAGATACCCTGTATATCTATTTTATACTATTTATTTTACAAGTCATCGTTAATTTTATCGGCTAGAAACCTAAGACCCATTACAATTGGTATAGGTCTCGGTTGATCGACGCGCTTACGTCCAAAGTTTTTATACATCGATATTCTCGTCCGACTTCACCAAGTGAGTTCATAGCCTCGCATTTTAATATTTGAATGGATTTATAAACCCGCGAGGGAGATAACATGCTTGTTTTTAAAATTGAACCACAAGGACTTGAATTATGCTAGTAGCCTTGATTATTATAAGTTGGAATTAAACTGCTAGACAAAAGACCCGACGGAAATCATGAATTGTTAATTGCGGAAATGGCATACGTCTTAACAAGGAATGTACTATTTGAGATTACCACTCATCCGGACGACTAGCTATCCGTTCGTTGTCGGGAAAATGACACCACGGATGCATTGTATAGAGAATAAGATACACTCATAGCGAGGGTGTATAGTGGGAATTTTTTTGAAATGGTAACGTTCAATTCATGAGGCTTATAATAACCCCCCTATAGCAATGTGATACATGTTATTTCCTGATAATTTGAGAAATGATAATTGTGTTCGGAAGAATTTTATGTTTATAATAAAAACTCTATGGATTCACTCAACATTATGGTTGACGTTTTAGCATGGTTTTATCTCAGGGTCTAGAAGGTATTCGGCGATGGAGATTGGGTTATGCTTATGGAAAACCAAATATTTTGAAGGCCCATTAAATAAAATTCATTCGAAGAATATTTCAAAAATGTTGTATGAATTATGAACAATTTGGGACCTATGATGTAAACTTTTATTTCGAAGCATGTTTTAAAAACGTCTCCCTTTCGAGGTCGTTTTCTTGCTTTCGAATTAATGTGTTTAAAAACGTCTCTTTTCGAGTCGTTTTCTATGCTTGAGTTATTGTATTAACACGTAGCACCCCAAATGACCCTTCCGCTGATATATGAAAAATGGGGGTGTTACAGATTGGTATCAGAGCTTAAGTTATAGAGAACAAAAGATTTTCAAAAAGAAAAATAAACGAAAGAATTTTTGAAATCTTTTGACTATAACGGTGCAATAGAAATCTCCGAATTACCGACGGGACAAGAATGAGAAGGATTTATTTATCGATATATATATGGAAAAATATATATATGTTGTAATATGAGATTTTCATTTATTTTGAATATAAATGTTGATTATGTGATTATTTTAATACTAATACGAGATATTTATACGACCCTAACCCTCTTAACGAACCGAACGAAGCTATTCCCGAAGAAAACCCAGTTATTCCCGATCCGAACCAAGTTGTGGATGTCCATGATCCCAACGAAATGGTTGACATTCCGGACGACGTTGATTTAGTTGATTATGATGGTGATGATGAAGAAAACCCGGAAGAAGATCCGGAAGAAGATCCGGAAGAAGACCCGGAAGAAGAACTAGAACCGAATAATGGGCTTGTGAATCAATCTGCCCCACATGTTGACCCACATCAGCCCGGTGTTATGATTGGTTGGTTAGAGGAGAATGATGGTGTAAATGAAGGTGTTAATAATGAGGATATTGAAGACGAAGATGTTGAGATTGAGCTCGATGACGATGCTGAGTTGATATTTCCTTATGAGGTGGAGGATGACAAAACCCCGCCACCTGGAGGTGTGTCATCCAATTCTGAGCCACCTAATGCAGAGCCACCTAATGCGGAGTCATCTGATTCTGTATCATCTGATTCTGAGTCAGAGGAAAAGGAGGCCGACGTTGCACCTGAGGACACTTTTGGGACTATTACCCAAAGGCCTTATGCTGTTCGCGACTTTCTGAGGGGTGTATTTGAGGCAGGAGAGCCATCTTCTGCTCATGACTCATCTTATGTCGGTGGATTGGCACCTCGAGCATTGAGACGTGATTTATAGGTGTCCCGTGCACGATCTAGAGTCACGGAAGCTGAGACGGGAACATGACAAACTAAGATTACTCTTCTGAAATCAAAGAATAAGATCGGGGAAAAAGAAAGAGAGATACTTGATCATGATTTGGGAAACGTTGAGCATGTTTTGGGTAATGTTTTAGAGAGGTTGAAGGTGTTAGAGAGCAAGGAGAATGCTACTTCAAAGAAGAAGTTGGTTGAGGCTGAGATGAAGTTGGAATTGGCTCGTATGGAGCGTGATATGGTGGAGAGGGGATTACATGCATCTTATGGGTGGGACAAGAGGTTTTATATGGAGATG
>BQNB010186164.1:0-12152 GCA_026074375.1 Tanacetum coccineum
ATCCAGCAAGTAAAACCCTTTAGAACAGGTTAAGTAGTTTTTTTTCCGATAATAATACATAATTAAAAAATTTAGAAAAAACCCCGTGCGTGCACGGAGATTATAACTAATACATAATGAAAAGCTTATGTAAAACCCCGTGCATGGTTATTATAGATGTATAAAAAGTAAGTAACTCCCAATACCGTCTTTCACAGGTTATGAGCCCTAATACCGTCTTTCACGGTGTATGGGGGAGGTTGAAACGTAGAGAACCCTACCCCTACAAAAGGTAGCGAGGCTGCTTTCGGTTCTACCAAATGTAACAAAGGACCTCCGGCCTTACAAGGGGTAAGGATCAAACCTTTGACCTCTGTATTCAGAGGCAAATGTATTAACCTCTTGATCCAAGCCTTACTTTTATACATTTATACTTTTTATACTTATACATTTATACTTATAAATGTATAAGTATAAAAAGTTTTATATAACGTTATAGAAAAACCTTATTTAACAACTCTGTATATGAATCTAAATAGGTTTTACTATACCAAAATAGAAATTCACGAGATAGAAATTTACATTCTAAACCAACTTTATTATTAAAAGCAGATAATATACAATTTGTGTGCACATATAATTAGAATTTAATGCATTGTGACTTATATCAAAACACATTAGGTAAGGTTTATGTCAAAATTTCGTGCCCGGACATGGGTATATAACTAGTACCAGGAATCCGTCTCCGAGAATTCGAAAGCCTCATGCAAAAATAAAAGTAAGTCCCTTAAAGATTAACGCTAAACAGAAATTTTAAACTTTCAATGTAAAAACGTCTTCTTTGTTATATTTTTTTAATGAAATTGTTAATACAAATATTCGCGTAAAAACGATATTTATATTTAATGATCTTCATGTTTTGATAATAACAAATATAATGCCATATTACGTAAAAGTTTACGTAAACAAGTTATTTAGTCGAAAGTTTACTTGACGGCGACAAATCACTTAAGGTATGAATATGACATTATTAAACATAGTTAATGATCAAAGAAAAATAATATCATTTGCATAATTTTTTTCTAATCAAATGATTTAAACAAACACATGATTAATTATAAGCTAGTTATGTTAATCATGTAAGACAAAATATGATTAACCATAAGTGGAAATAATCTTTCTAAATCTTTCAAAATCTAGAAATTATTTCCTTATCAGTGATAAGAAATACTCCCTCCGTCCCAAAAAGAGTGTCCACAAACAAAAAATGAACAAATTATGATATTTGTAATTAATGATAGTTTTGATTGATAAAAAGTCATTTTTACCCTCATAGTTGATATATAAATTAGGAATGAGTAATTAATGCATGTTCTAATTATAAAGGTAAAGTAGGAAAATTGGTAATAATTACTATCCAAAAATAACAAAAATAAAAACTGAACATTTTTTTTAGGACAAACATAAATAAAAAGGTAGACGCTTTTTATGGGACGAAAGGAGTATTTTATTTCTAGAAGAATCTAATAAAATATATTTAGAGCAAAGGGTGTAGTGACACAAATTTACCTCTTCATTTGGGCCCCACCCACTCACAATTTTATTTTCTTTTCCATTTTCCACACAAATTAAAATTCATTTCATTAAAATAAAATTACAAATACGAAAATAGAAAATACAATACGGAAATAGAAAATACAATACGGAAATAGAAAATACAATACGGAAATAGAAATTCATGGTTGATGTAGTGCCCATACATGCTCAATGAGACTCCGTTGAAGCCTTGAATGTGTCTGTTTATCTCGAAGCTCTTTTGCTTTCCTCTTACGGATTGCACATCGCTCGACCCATGTCCTTAATATATTTTGCTGTGGACAGATGTAAATTTTACCCGCTTCTAAAATACTCCGCCGAATATTTTGGGTGTGGACCAAAATAATCCGTCATTAAACGTTCTTCAGCGACATCACGTTCACGATTGATGTATCTACACATTCGAACAACTTCAACTTCCTCTTGATTTTCGTTGTTAATCTCCATTATCATTTCGTACTCAGCTATGTCGTCGAGATCGGACGAATCAGAAAAGCTTGAGTCACTCATTTTTATAAAATGTAGATTGAATGTATTTGTGTGTGTTTAAAATGAAAAAATATGAGATATATATAGATAAAAAAATTAATTTTAATAATTTTTTTAAAAACCGGTATGCAACGGATAGATTTTGGGAGTGGGTCCCATTTTCAAACGGCAATTGTGATTCGTTTTGTGGCGAAATGGTCGGCGAAGAGGGGGGCGGTGTGGCGGCGAACCCCGGCGAGGCACGGCGAAGTGCCACCTCAGCCGTGGCGAAGGCCCCTGGCCACTACACCCTTTGCTCTTATAAGTACAAAATAATATTTTGTTAAGATTTGGGGTTAATCATAAAAAGACAAAAGCTATCCCTGCTGCACCCAACGGATCCAGCAAAACCAAAGGACGGATCCAGACTTAGGTGGATCCGTGTGACTGCTGGTTGGGACAGATTTTAAATTTCAAATGTTACCTATAAATGGCAAACTTAAGTCTTCATTTTAGACAACTCTTCATAAATATTTTTCTCTTTAACTTTTATCATTTTCATATTATTTGATCATTATACTTGTTTCATAATCCATTACAAGTGATCAATTCATTCCACTCTTTAGTGAAGAACACTAACGAAGACGTGAAGCTTCAAGTGTTATTAATTTAGTTATGTCATCACGGTTGCGATATTCATTTATCTTGTATTTCTTGTGTTGTGTGTATCATATGTGTATGATAGGTGATGACATCAAATAACGTTACATTTATACCATCATTTATCCTGAATAAGTTACCCACTTTTATATAAGGAAAAAGATCCTCTCATGTTCATTTGAACATGAGAGGTAATGTTCTTCTGCTTTATCTGATTGTACATTTGATTATTTTAATCAAATGTACAATCACATAAAGCAGAACATTACCTCTCATGTTCAAATGAACATGAGAGGATCCTTATCCTTTATATAATTATTGCAAGAATTTGCACTTAATTGCTTAAAAGTGTTATTTGTAGTAATTAAGGAGTGATTTGTGAAGACCTGCTAAAAGGCGCATATTTTGGAGCTAAAACGAAGATATTTGAAGATTGCTTATTTCTTACCAATACGCCGTATCCACAAAAGAGATACGTCGTATCAGCGCCAACTCTTCACAAGAAAATGCGCAAGACCAATTCCCAATACGGTGTATCCAACTTCTACAATACGCCGTATCCAGCTGGATAGACATTCAAAGATACGGAGATAATTATATTTTGGGAATAAATATTTAATTGATTATAAATTTAGCACGCACTCCAAGGAAAACATCCCAATACGCCATATTGGCCTAGCTCAATACGGCGTATCTAGTCTTTTTCAGACACTATAAATAGAAGACTCAAAAATGAGTTTTCAGTGTGCAAAATTATATTCTTCATACCTTACACATAAAAGACGATTTTCTGAAGAAAAGAAGAGCAACCAAAGGTCAAGCATCGATCACGATTCCATAGAAGACACCGTGTAATTCCTATACTCTTGTAATCATTTAATTTTTGGTATCGTTCGGTAAAACGTTTAGTTTACCTTGGTTATTTGATCACGCTTGTATAATTACAATGGTTATGGGCTAATACCCTAGGGTATTAGCCATCTTAATGAAGATTTAATGTTTGGTTTGTTTTAAAATTGATTTCTTAATTTATCATTGAAAGTTTAATTATGTTTATCACATGATACTTGTCTACGTGTTTGAATATGCGACCTATCATTCAACTGGGTCTAGTTACGCCTAACAAGTGAACTAGATACTGTGACAGCTCTCCATATCGTGTTTTATATTACTGGACCAATATGATCACAAATAATGTTCTGTCTTTGTCTTTAAATTATGAGCTTAGTTGGACCGGTAGGTGACCCGTAATGTTTCAACAAGTATGTTCTTAATTCAATGATAAATATTTGAACAGTAAACTACAAATATATAAAATACCGTCAAATAGTAAGTGGATAAAGTCCCGATGGGTTAGGGTTTGACAAGATCACCATTGCTTTAATCCATAGATAGATTATAATTAAACTAAAAGGATGCTTTATGTGGATACGTTAATTGTGACAGGATTCAACGTGTCTAGGTCTTAGGATGATATCCCGCCTAAGTCTTACGAATGATATGCCGCTTCAAGAAAAAAAATCATTGCACTAAATAAACAAACTAGCATTTAATCGAATTTAATATGGTTAATACGATTTTCAATCATTTGTCTTGTACCGCTCTTTTATCTTCTGATTGTTTTCTTGCATGTTTATTGTGTTTAGAATTGATTATTGTCACCATAAAACCTCTTCCAGTCTCTCAGGCTGAAAACCCCCCATTATCATTAGAAACGTATATAGCATATGTTTAACAAGTAATTAGAATTAACTTAATTAGAGTAATTAAAATACTGATAGAATATAAGGTTAACGACATCGCTCTTAGTGTTCGACACGCTACTTACCACGAAACTCCACCCGATCGGGTACATTGCCCGTTAAAGTGTTGTTTTAGGATAAGTCGGCTAAATATTAATTTAAAACTTGGTAATCAATAAATTGACCCTACACGACAGCACATCAAGTTTTTGGCGTCGTTGCTGGGAGTGAAGTTGTTTAATTCTTATTTATTAGTGTTTTGGTTTAGTTTAAATTAATTTGCATATTCGTGTGCTTGTTTGTGTGTTTAATTTACTGCATTGTATATTTTGCATATTGTGTGTTTGTGTGTTTTTCTGCATTATTACCGTTCCTTGTAAATTTTCTAAGTCGAATACTCAATACGGCGTATTCATCTTCTTGGATACGGCGTATAAATTTTTTCAAACCAATACAGCGTATTCGACTTTATCATCAATACGGCGTATTCAGTTTACTGAATACGACGTATTTTTCTATTTGACCGTTTTCTTTCCTAGCTATTTTATTACAGGTTAATATGGACGACCCCAACATTACTATGGAAGAGTATATCAGGCTTGAGAAAGAAAAAGCTCATAGGCATGGTAAGGTGTATAACTGGGAGACTGCTAAGTATGGTAAGATCTGGTATGATGAAGACGTTCACGACCTCAGATCTGTTGAAACTGAATTTCCAGCTATAGTCTTTAATGACACGTTAACATCTGAAGTAACGCTCTCCTGTGAACCCACGGTAAGTCCTCTTAACGACAATAAAATTGACTTTAGAATATCGTATGACGAATCCGACAATGAAGATTACACGGTAATTTATGACGAAAATTCATTTTCCTATAAAATAATTTTTGTCGAAGATTTAAAAACGGATTTAGAAAATGATAATGATAAAGTCAATATGCCTTCGTTTCTGTCATCCAAACCTAAGGTCAGTTATTTTAATGATTTAGACTTCTTTAAAACTTTGAGAACGAATTTCCAGACATTGTTTACAATGATGCTCTAACATCTAAATTAGATTTCTTAACTGAACCTAATGTAAGTCCTTAACATATCGATGAATTTAATTTAAGAGATAAAACATCGTTGTCCGAATGTGATAAAGAGGAACAAAACGTTTTATACTTTAATGATCTATTTCCGTTTAATATAATTTATCCTAATATGATAAAATCGATATTAAACAGTCTTCGGGGGGCAATGTAATAAATACCGATGATGGTGCCTATGCACATGGGTCAAATAAGCTTTTGGAAACAAGTCATGATAAATCTAATAAAATTTTTGAAAGTTGAAACTTTTATTAAGGAATTAAATTTTAATATCATGACTTAGAATGTTAGACCTAGTATTATGTGAAGTGATGGTCATTAAGACGCCCGAACCTTGTATTAGTCTTGTATATGTTCCCAGGAATTCTATAATGCTAATTGGGCCTAGTTACGAGCTTTAAGCCCATTAGATATCAAGCCCGTCCTTGGAAGCCCACTTAAACCCAAGGCTAGCCCATGTAACTTTCTATATAAAGCCCTCTCCTCATGTGGAGAGGGTGTTGCTCATTTTTCTCTTTAATGTGAAGTAACCATTTTCTTTGATATTTCTCTCTCTAAAACTTCTCTCTCTCTAGTTTTCTCTTTTAATTTCGTGTGTCTCTTGTGTGAATTGATAAGCTAACATGTGGTATCAAGAGCTCATGGTTTCTTAGTGTTTGTGGTTTTCTTATTCGAGCTTATTCAAGCTTATTCCTAGTCATTTTTTCGTCCTTGTTTTTTCTTTTAAAAGCCACGGTTTCTTTCTTTTTGAGATATAAGCTCACGGTTTGCTTTGCCTTTTGCTTATTTGGCTTAAAAAGCTTCTAGTTAAAATATTCTTCACCATCTAAGCTTGTTCGTGGCTTGTTGGTGTTATAAGCTACACGGGTCTAGCTTATTAAGTTCGTGGACTTGCTTGGTTTAGCTTAGTTTATTTAGTTATTGTCATAATCATCAAGCTTAGTTTATTGAAGTAACTCCCTCTAGCTTATTTCGTGTTCTTGTAGCTTATTTTGTGTCAAACGTGCTTAGTGTTAAGAAAATATATTCATTGTGGCGGTTTGACATAGTCTAATTGTACCTTGTTGTTTGTTTCCCAAATCTGTGCTAGAGAACAAAAGGTGAGAAAGTGACACTTTGTACTTTCGAAAGTGACTTGTAGAGGTTTGCCAAAATCCGTAGCGGTTTGCATATTTTTGGTGGCGGTTTGGTGCAAATCTTTGGTAGCGGTTTGCTACTTATGATCGGTAGTGGTTTAGGACAGGTATAATTGAAGAATTAATATCTTGGTCCTTTATAAACGTTACTCTGTCCAAATTATCCCTTGGCAGCGGTTTGGTAAATTAAATGACAGCGGGTTATGAACACAGATGAAACAGCGGTTTACCGGGTAATAAATTGGCAGCGGTTTGTTGATTTTTTAACGTAGCGGTTTGGTGAGATTTCTAGGCAGCGGTTTATTGGGACAGAGAAGGTAGCGGTTTTAGAATTAAAATTGCCAGCGGTTTGGTAATTTTTGGTAGCGGTTTGTCTCATTTCTGGTAGCGGTTTGATTAGTTCATTAAGCAGCGGTTTGGTGCTTACCCAGCGGTTTGTTCATTTCCAAGGCAGCGGTTTAGTAAAGCTTACTCCAGCGGTTTGTGAATTATATCCAACGGTTTAACCTACTGTTTTAGTACCTTGAATTTCGAACTGGGACTTCTTTAGTCTTTGGACTTTGGACTATAATTAACCTTGGACCTTGAACTTAAAACGTAAATTAATTACCAAACATCAAACTTTAACGTCAAACCATCATCATCTAACAGTTTCTTCTTGACTTTGTAAAATCTCGTAAAGGTTTATACTTTTCTGGTTTTAGTCATAGATTTGTAAAATCTCATGCCTTTCCAAGGACTTAATCAATTTAACTTTAATCAAGAAAATCATAATCACTGAAACGATCCTATCTTATCATTTCTCATCGTTTTTGCAATGTCGACTCAACAAGACATTTATGCAATCGGTTCCTTGTAAAACTCCCGTGTTTTATTCCAATGCAGACTTAAATCAATTTATCTTTTTTAACAAGCAAATCATAAGCACTAACCGACAACGTATATTATCATTTCACATGCTTTTGCAATGTCGAAGGTCCCGCAAACAATGACATTTATGCAGCCGGTTCTGAAACCCGACCTCCTTATGCTTACATAAGAGAACTTTGTTCAATGGTACATCACGTCTTCTCACGTTATGTCTAATGAGTAGGACCAAATGGAAAAGTTCGATCTACAACCTCCATGATGAATGTGTCCTTATGTATGTGCGTTACGAATGATTCCTGAACCTAAGTGATCCGGCACCGTACCAAAGCTTACTGTTCCTGAAACGTTTCTATGAAAGTAAGAAATGACGTATTAACTCACAGAAGCAGGAAATTAAAAACTTGAAAGCGGATGATATGCAATTTATTTAGTCCATTTTCTGGTCTTCCTGAAGACATCTTTGTGTGTGTTGTTAGCTTGTTAAACTGCTCAAGAAATTGGTTACTGTGTTCAGCTGATGATGAAATGGTACTGACATTGGAATCCCATAGGTGAAGAAAGCCTAAGTTGTTTATGAGTGAAGTGAAATGTTTACTTCCTATGATGGAGGAATCGATTGAGTTATACCATCGCTTATCAAATAATGGATTTACATATCTGATGATTAACACTAGTTGGATGATTCTTTAAAGTACAATCAAAGGATGGTCGCTTGAACTATGAGCCTGAACGACTTGCAAAAAACACAAGATCTTTCTTTAGCAACATATGGCCCAATGCCAACAATCCTTTCATTTATCCAGTGTTTCACCCAGGACATATCATCATACAAGTACTACTTACATAACAGCTATCCGCCTAACAACCAATCTACCAACCCGCCAACCATAATTCAACTGAACTACATGCCCATAGCTTATGGCTCGAATCGCGCGAAGTTTATTACTGACCCATACAGCCTGCAATGAACATGGCATTGTTCTAATGGGACATGGCATTCCAAATATAATGGCTAAGGCATTCAAACTAAACTACTCTACACCAACTAACAACAACCAGAGAATTTCATCCAACCCTCGAAATAGGCAGATTGCTTAGCCGGGTATGGATTTGGGTCAAGATAATCAAATGCAGATGGTTGGAGGAAATGGGGGGAATCAGTTTAGATAGTACAGTGGACAAAATGTAGGGAATCAGGTTGTTCAAAATACAGTTCAGAATCTGGGTGTTCCGAATGTTGGAAATCATAATGGGGTAATTGTTGTTCCGGGTATAGCTAATCAGAATGGGAATGGTAGTGTTGTAGCAGAACGGGCTGAGGGTAATGCAAATGGGAATAATGGTAATCAGATAAGGTGTTACAACTACAGAGGATTGGGTCATCTTCCTAGGAACTGCACAGTCAGACCAAGGAGAAGGAATGCAACTTATCTTCAGACTTAGTTGCTGATTGCTCAAAAGGAAGAAGCAGGAATCCATCTGCAAGCTGAAGAGTTTGACTTGATAGTTGCTGCAGTAAACTTGGATGAGATTGAGGAAGTCAATGCAGACTATATTTTGATGGCGATTTGCAGCAAGCATCAACTTCGGGTACTCAGACTGACAAAGCTCTCGTCTATGACTCAGACGGATCAGCTGAGGTACAACTTCATGATAATTGCTATAATGATGAGATATTCAATATGTTTACTCAAGAGGAGCAGTATACTGAGCTACTCGAGCCCATTCCTGAACCACACCAAGTACCACAAAATGATAGCAATGTCATTTATGATGTTTCTAGTGTGGAATAAGGTTGGGGAACAGTAGAACAACATCCTGCAAATGTTGAGGAAACACGTGTTTTATATGATTCATTATATAATAATTTATCTACTGAAGTTGAGAAAGTCAACTCGGTCAATCGCAAGCTAAGAGAAACTAATGCAAATTTAACCACTGAGCTTGCTAGATATAAAAATAAAAAAGGTGTTTTGAAATTAGTTAAGAAAAATATGAAAAACTTGAAAGGTGTTATCAACAGTCTGTTTATCAAGAACAATGTCTTTCTAAAAATATAGATGCACTTCATTTAAGTTCAGGTAAACAAATAACGGCTTTGAATGAGGAAATTTCAAATTTAAATAAATAGCTTTCAAAGGAAAAGTCAATCGTTTCTTCTTTTCAAGAAGAAAAGAAAAGGTTAAAGTCTGATTTCAAAATACGCGAAGACGAGCTTCTTGATAAATAAATTCAACTTGAGAATAAGATAAATGAATTTTATAATATTTTGGTTAAAACGGGTCAATCGATTCAAACGACACACATGCTTTCGCCTAAGCCAGACTCGTTTTACCACATCGAACATAAAATGGCTTTGGGTTATCAAAATCCTTTTTATCTCAAGCAAGCTCAGCAGAAACAATAGAGTTTGTATAATGGCTAAGTTCTATTAGAAAAAGCAGGATCCTCCTGCCATATATGATTCGGAGGAAACACTGCAACTTGCTCAAGAGAGTCGTCTAAAGATGAAACAATTAAACAAAAAAATAAAACCGGCAAATTATACAAAGATTAATCATCTTTCGGGGGGTTTTGTTTCTCAAACGGCCAAGTTACGTGAAGAGTTGTATTTTTCAAATTCTTCCAAAACGGTCAATGTTTCTAAATCAATTTCAATACCAAGTGAAGAATTTTCAGATGATACTACACCAAGTGTTGCACGAAAATTTCTGAATGGGGTAAAAAGCACCATTTTGACTCTTCAACGTGTTGTAAAACAAAGAATGACTTTAGATATACACAATTGGTCATCTTCTGCTCACCAAGAGATTCACAAAATTGTAAAAGATGAAATTTTCCTTATAGTTAACCAAGTTGATGCTAGAGTGTAAAATTTCAAAATACAATTTTTGAAAGAAGCCGCCAAATTTGTTCGAGATTTTCAATCCCTTGCAAATGAAGCTAATGAATCTCTTGCTAAGAACAAGGCATTGGAATTGGAAATTGAGCGTATCTTGAGAGCAGTTTCAGTCAGGATATTATGTCTATTGTGTAAAATAATTCTGTTGTAGATACTTCAAATCTCCAAACTGAGCTTGAACGTACGAAAGAATGTTTTGAAAACTGTATCATTAAAAAGGAGAATGAATATGCTAAACTTTGGAATGATTGGTACAAAAAATGTGAAGAGTGTAAATATGACAAAATGGATAGAACTTAAACTACGGGAAGCATAATTAATTATTGGGAAATCCTAAATAAATCTAAATTAAATACTGAACAGAATCAGGTTATCGGGAGATCTAAATACTAAAAATTAAGAAAATAAATGATAAATTTGAAATATAAAAAATCAATAATTAAATACAAATTAACTTAAACTTGAAAATAAAAAAAAACTAGAATAAAAACGGAGGTCGTTGAATTAAAACGAAAAGAACGGTATAAACGCACCCGGTAAAAACGGTTCTAGACTGAAATTTAAGAAAAAATTAAGCCTATACTAAATTTTATATTTCCTAGACACTAAGACAAAAGAAAAAATTTACAAAAAAGAAAAATATTTTTTATTAATTTTCCTGATTTTTTATGATTTTTAAAGATTATATAACTATATTAAAACTAAAAAATAGAAAGTAAGACAAAAAATAAAAGTTATAAAAATTCATGAGAAAAATAAAATTACATAAAGAAAAAGTAACGAATTCTAAAAATATAAAAATGCCAAATTTTACTGATTAAATAAAAAGTAATTAAACTAATTAAATTAAACCTAAAGTTGCAATTAATTAAATTAAATAAACTAACTAAAGTTAACTATAGGGACTAACAGTGAAAAGGACACAAGGACTAACGGGGTAACAGGCTAACTAACTATAGGGACTAACAAAGGTAACTATAAAAGACAAAATTACACAAATGGTCCCTGAAGTGGACCCCGATTACAAGGTAGGTCCAACAGCTTATTATCAAAAAGCTATAAAAGAAAACTTGTTAAGGGGCTCAAGGGGAGTAACTTTTGTAAAAGCACTTATGCTTTTAGCTTACTAAATAAGCTAGAAACTTAAGCTTTTGGGGCTGCAAAAGCTAAATAAGCTTATGGCTTATTTTTCTTGGCTTTTTGGGGTTTAAGCCAACAAATAAGCTAGAAAACTATGGGAATAAATCAATAGGCTAAGGGGAGTCCTAAATAAGCTAAGGCAACCTAGAATAAGCCCTAAAATAAGCTGGAAAGGAAATAAGCTATGTTAACAGTTTAAATAAGAAAACAGAAAAGAGGGAACTTTAAGCCTAGAATAAGCTATGCTAAAGGGGGAAATAAGCTATAAGATCTTGGGAGCTTAAAGGACTAGTAATAAGCTATAAATAAAAGCTAAAAGAACTAGGGGCTTAATACAAAATAAGCTAGAAAAGAGGGGCTGAAAATGGTGCTCAGCACCAGGGGAGATAAGGCAGTGGCTAGGGGGCTTTTTGGGCTTATGCAAATAAGCTCTTAAGAGCTTTTTAGCTAAATCCAAGCATAAACAGATTAAAAAGGGAGGCAAATCAGCTTATTTCCAAAGTTTGGGTTTCTAGGGTTAAGAAAAAGCTGCTGAATATGGAGCTTAAAAATGGCTGTTCTTCACAAA
>BQNB010186165.1:0-11277 GCA_026074375.1 Tanacetum coccineum
TTAGATGGAATAAGCTCATTGTAGCTCAACAAGTCCAAAAGCTTTACATTTTAGCTTCACTAAATTGTGTGAAAACAAAAGTTCTATTTAAATGACGAGTGCTATTAGAAACATGAAGAACCAGAACACTATCTCCGTTGAATGGCCATGCATACTTCTACAACCAACTGCACAACAGATACATATCAGCAAATATTAACAGTCAGTCTTTGAGCGGACAATTAGCATCTTAGAGCCACAAAAGAAGGAAAAAGCAGTCTATCAGCTTTCCCAACATGAACCGATAGTATAGATCAAATCATATTGGTTTCCTGCATATTCATCGGAAGAGATGAGCATTACATATTTACATACGTTATGCAAATATCTCAAGGGCTTGACTTTATTTAGTCAAACGGAAACCATTAAGGGTATGTTTGGCACTAGTGACCATTGAATGCCTACATGTGTGTATTTGGAGTGACACACGTTCCTCGAATCGAGGACTAGCCATTATACCAGTAGAACACATTGGATTTCGTCTAGTGGTAGTCATCACTCGTTTCTTTACTTTATTTATATCACAGGTAAATTTCACTTGCATAAATTAACGCAATGCTTATTATGTGAGTGATGTTGTGACATTGATTTGCAGCCACATGGATTCCTCAACTCCTCACGAGCAGTGGAAAGCTCAATGACAGATTCGGAATTAAAAGAAAATGGTACGGTAGATAAGTCATAATGCCATAATAGCCTCGTTGCCGCAAAATGTGAAATGAAGTCTATTACCACGCAAGTGTACCCTGCTAGAAAAGTCACAAACAACCATTAGCTTCAGTATTAATTAGGGGTGTTAGTCAGGTTGGGTTGGTCGGGTTCGGGTCAATTCTGTTCGGGTCAAGGCTAAAATTTCTATACCCGACCCGACCCTATTTGAATTCGGCTTACCCGTGTTCGGGTCAACCCGGCCCTAGTTACACGGATCCCATTGTCACATTTGCTATTAAATCTTTCACTCGGATCATCATTGTACGGCTAGGATCATTTTCAACAAACACAAATACCATTGCTACTTGGGTAATAGAGATCCTCTCTTTTACTACCATGCAGCCACTTTTTCTAGCTACTTGGATAGGTGAATTTTCAAAAGACTTAAAATGCATAGCCAAGCAAAAACTTGTTTTCAGTGTTTCGAAAGAGAAAAACAAAGAAGATAGATGGCGTGTGAGACCAGAGAAGAAATAAATAAGCAAATTTAAGTTTATTTAAGTTTAGATTTAACTACATTTTTTGTCCTTATGGTTATTTTAATGCTTATGGGGTTATATGTTTTCGGTTTATGTTTTATGAGCCCACTTCTTCTTTTTGCTTATTTTAAAATTTATGCAAGATTTTAATAAGCTAAGTCGTTATTAATATTTTGAAAGAAAAGTGTGAGATCGTGTTATCAAATCATGCAAAAGAACGTTTTTTAAAATCTTTCGGACCCATTAGAGTTTGCTTTGCTTTAAAGTTAAACTCGTGTATTAGTCGGGTAAAATTTTATAAGAAACATAGTTAAAGGAAATATTAGCAACTCTTGATTACTCTTTTTATCCACTACTTAGTGACTCCCATGAAGAGATGGTACCTCTTTTTTATGGATGTGACAACCTGTGAAACCCTTATTCAAGGATTTATTACATTGTGATACTATCAAGTGAAATAAATGATAGTACTAGCTACAGGAAGCTGGTGAAGCACAGAGTTTATGTCTCTTCTAATTACGTAAATTTAGGCATATCATACGAATTGATGTTACATAAATTTAGGCATATCATAAGAACACAGAGTTTATGTCTCTTCTAATTACGTAACAATTATTCGACTAAACTTGCATCTTTTGTTGGACAAGATACTAAAACAAAAGACTACTCTAAAGTGATTATCAATTGTCTTCTGATACACTATTTCGTGCAGATGGCGTAACCACACGAATACCTGTAGAAACCCGACCTAAACTCTCATTAACAATTTACTATGAATCGTCTGATAAAAATGATTCGATTATGTTCGTTTATTTATTACAAATAAACGAGAGCATGAATAACCTTTGACGTTCGTATTAATAAACTGAACCAGAACATAACAAAATCTTGTTCATACCATTTTAAAGATCGTTGCGAACATCCCAATTATTCGATCTTTTATGATCAAGATATATGTTTAAGTAATCGTAAAGGGTATCTTTTAAATATATATTTTAAAATTAATTACTATAAACAAAACAACACTTAGATAAAAAATATCATTTGTCTAATTATTGTACATTAAAAGTTTAATTATTTGTACTTTCATTTATGTTCGATTGGACATTAACTAACTATATATCTTAATAAATAACATGAACAAGAAAAAAATTCTGTTGAGATAAAGCGATCATTTCTGGTTTAGTTGCTGGCGCAAAAATAAACGAACTTAACATGAACAAGTCTTCGTTCCGAGTTTGAAGGGTGTCGAGTCACTTTTAGACTATTTGACATTAAATAATGTTATAAAAACCAGCTATTTTATAATTGACCCTAGACGCGATTCATAAACCGAATGCGGTTCACAAAACCGGGATTTTTTTCGGCAATAACCCGCTTCTGGACTCTCGACCGTTGTCACAGGTCTCAACCGCGACTCGGTCATCCCGGTTTTAAAAACCGTTAACAAGCTTTGACGTTAGTAATATCCTCTAGAGGCTAGTGGGGTCCACGTTTAGCTTGGATTGATTTCTAATATTCTTTTAACAATATATAAGACCTTTAAACTTTTTGACAATCTATCAAATTCATCAAAAGGATTGCCAACACTTTAAAAAACGATATAAAGATTCATTTTTTTCTTGTGTTACCAGAATTAGTGGTTTATTCTTTCATAAAGATAAATATATAACTCAAGAATTTTTTACTTTTTATGTCCAATTTTTGTACTTACGAGACGTCAAGACCTTTTAAAAATATTATTTTGAAACACTTTCAAAAATTTTAATTCCTCTCTGTTATATGACATTAAATATATTGATAGTCCTAGTAATGGCATGAATATATTTGCGAGTATACAAGAGAAAGAGACATCACAAAAGTCACTAGATAAAATCCAAGTCTTGTCACATAGTCACTGTTTGAATATACAAAAGTTAGGTCGGATCGTGTTCGGAGATAACACCCCGATTAGAGCATGCTATTCGGGTTTTAAGTAGTGCCTTGTTCTTTTATCAATGAACTTGTTTCAATGACCCAGCACAAGGAATAAAACACCGTTAATCTTATCGTGGGAGCGGATCCCACGGATCTGGACTCCGGTGTGAGAGTAAGTATATAGTTGTTTTGGGAGTAATACGATGTAATTAGGGTTTTTGTGTGATACATGGATTGATGATAATTGCGTTCCTTTTAATAGACTGAATAACCCTTAGGTTTCCAAAACTTTCGGCCCAAATACGAGCCGATATCGTAGGATTCGGAAATTATCCCCACTAATTTGCGATTAAATAAATAAAGCAGATCTCTTATTTCTAATTAGTTATTCCTTTCTTAAAGATAACTTGTGAAGATAAACACATGTTGGCCACAGACTAGCGTGCCAGCTAACGCTCAGCACCCATAGTCCAGATAGGGCCGCTTAGACCGCGATGCAATGGGTCTGAGCCCATACAGCTACGCAAACCTAATAAAATTGCGAGTGGTGGGGCGTCCATACTATACTCAGATGTCCCCCACCTGGTCTAGTAGATGTGGCCGTGGTGTGGACCTAGCGACATGGTTTCTGCTAGACTACAAACACTTGAACATTCCGTGAAAACACTTAACATCCCGAGCATTTTGTATGTTGAGCAGTCGAGCTTAATAATATACCCATATTAATAAGAAAACTGGCAAAAACGTCTACATGTAGGCTGTGGAGCCTAATAATCTTCATCTCCTCGCAATCGAGCCGATCCAAAAAGTCATTTGAGACAACGTTCAGACATCCAATTAAGCATCATTTAACGAGACATAGTGTAAATAGGACAACAATCGACTGTGGCATGTTTTCCTAGTTTTTCCTAATTCAAACCACCTACTTTACACACACAAACCGTATAAGTCCGCACTTATTTCTTTTCTACGAAATCCCAACTCACTGCAGTTAGTACAACACAACCCTCTTTTAAAACTATCTTAAAAATGGGTAAGGTATACAAAGACAACTTGAGAAATGTCGTATCAACCATAATCCCAAGAGATACCTCTAAGAGTGTACCCCCGTATGCATACAGTAGGGCTGTGCATCCGGATATGCTGGTCCGAGGATTACGAGTCGTGACTATCCGGAGGAGCAAAGTCAGTGTGTTATCACCATGTATTTAGTTTGGCAATTTCGGCAGTCCCCATACCAATTCCTCTTCAATAGTCTTGGTCATATGCAAAATTCATTTATCACAATTGTCAGTGATAGGCGCAGCAAAGTGGATCACTCTTGAGATCAACTGTCACGTCCTGACATAATTCCCACTCCTGCCATTATCCGTGTCTCTACATCCCTTCCTAAAACTCCAGGAGGTGGATGTCGGTATAGATAAACGACCGGAAAAACACCCCGCTCAGTGTTATACAAAACCCCCGGACGTACCTTTAAAAAACTGGAACAATTATTTTTCTGGGTGGAACGAGAAGTATTTCCCACCGTCGTGGACTGGCGGCGCGAGGCGCTCTGAAGGATGAATCCAAAAGCGGTCTCATATTCCGCGGCGAACGTGCAAATATTGAGACACTACACCGTACCCCCATCCAAAAACAACCTTAAGCCCTGTAGGCCTATGACTGAGTCAGAGATACTTTCTGGGGGACGACGTGTATCCCACATTTCTCACTGACGATGACCGGGGTGGGTGTGTATAAACTGTCCTTTATTTATCACATATTTATGAAAATATACTAATGGTTTCTTATGAATGCAGATATGGATTTGTTCAACTTGATCAGTGGCCCAAATCCTACCAAGGTGAAGACTGGCACCCGTCCTCGTGTTGCCCATGAGGTGCCGCTCCTAACTGTCACTGCAAGTCGTGTGATAGATATGGAGGATCCGGTCATGGCAACAGAATCCTCAGGGATACCTCCACCATAGAGAAGTCGCCGTTGGACTTTGCCAATGAAAACCCATCCCAACAAATTACTGAGGATGACGAGACGGAAGATCAAGTCCGGGACAAAGTGTCACGTGAAATTCCACCGGAGGCGAACCCTACGACCACGGGGGCCGTTCCGGAGCTGAAGAAGGAAGTGGCCATCATGGCGCCCCGTGTAAACAAAAGGCACCATAAAAGGGCTAATGATGAGGCAAACGCAAATGCGCCGCCCAAGGTGTTAAGAAGGGATCATGCTGCCGCCCGTCCTGGACAGAGTATTCGCAGAGGGAAATCCTTGGCGTCGATAGGATTAGAGGCGGGTGCCACCTTCGTCACTCCTGCTACACAAGAGGCTCTCTTAGGTGCGAAAAGTGTGAGTGACCCGGATCCGCTCTCCTATGCGATACCACAACCGCACCTTGAGCGAGACATGGCTCAGTAAGTGATGTGATCTTAATGTTCTCCTTGTTTTAATTTATTATTTCGTTGTGCGTTCCACCGGTGTAATTATACTAACAAACCACTTGTAACGTGAATGCAGGTCCTCGAACACGTCGCGACCACGAAGGTGTAAGGCCAAACACTTGTGGAGAGTCCAGAGTTAGGAAAGTCAGCCTCCTTTCTGTCCATGGATGGATCACCAGGGGATATTTACCAGCCAAAATGGGGCGTGACCAACAACTACCGCCTGGACACCTCGGACGTGTGCAAAGGCACCGTAGATCACATAGTACCACCGGGGTACTTCTCTGAACTGCGCCACTTGTCAAATACTGACTTTCTTAGTCAGTATAATGTAAACCTGGCTCTGCAAGTGGCTATGGGTTTCCAACTAAGGTTGCGGTTTGAACAAGAGACTAGACTACTGAAGAAAGCCATGGCCAAAATTGCCAAACGAGATCAGAGGATACAAGCGAGGGAGGAGGAAATAAAAAAGCTTGACCAGGAAATTAACTCCCTCCGGACTGTGGATACGGAAGTGCAGGGCCTCCGTAATCAGACGAGGAATTTAGGAACCATGCTGGAGGCTGAGGTAGATGAAGAAGGACGCGGAGACTAAAAATGCGGAATTAACTAAAGAGTTGGAAAGTCTCTGCGCCCAGCAACGATCAGTTGTCCCAGCAAGTGTCAACTCTTCAGGCTCAAGTCACAGGCGGAGAATGGAAAAAAGCCGCCTTTAAAGAGTTTAATAAATGCGAGGATGAACGGGGTAACTCTCGATGTGCAGAAATGGACGCAAGGTTGAATGCACTAAGTATAGATTTTGATGAGGAGTTGTACCCTCATTTGCTGACAGCGATCGCGGGTCACCGCTGGGTCATTGGGCACGGCCTGCGCCTTGCCGTTATGAAGTGTGTCGAATCTTCAGAGATAAGGCAAGCATTTGCTAATGTGGTATCTGCAGGACTTGCCAAAGGTATGAGCGAAGGCTTAAAATACGGTGTAGAGCATGGGAAGGCCGTTCGATACTTAGCGGATATTGAGGCATATGACCCGGAGGCCAACAGCAAGTTAGTCAAAGCCCTCCAAGACTTGAAGGATCTGAAGTATCCAATGGATTGAAGGATGCCCCGATGGAGTTAGTCATGTCGTCTCTTCATTTAGAGAGCGATACTGGGGAAGATGCCCCTCAGTGGATTCGTGACCTCCATCCAAGCTCCTCCCAACTAAAGATCCCTGTATACCCCGAGGTATGCAATCCTGAAGATCCTTAGGCCGTCAAAGAAGAGATGTTGTTGGAGGATGCTATTGCAGCTAACAGAAGCCGGGCGGAAAAGAAAAAGAAGTGCAGGGTAGTTTGCCACACCCACGGGATTGGTTCCGCCCACCACGCCAGATTTGACGGTATCACAGTATCAGTTCCTACCGTTGCTCATCAGGGTCTTGCCATCCTGCTGGCGGATACTGCTGCACAGACTGAGATTTCTGAAGATGAGGCATCTTTGAGGCTGCTCAGGTCTAAGTCCTTACCGCTTATGTACAATTTGGATTGACCATAGTACCATCTGTGGTACTTTGGACAGTGTTTTTGTTTGTAATATATCCACGGATAACCATGGTTAACAATGTTTGTAATATATCATCCTGAGATATTTTGTTTATAATCCCACTTGTAGTGTCTTACATGCTCCGTGGGAGTCTTCTTTTATGCACCTAACGTCTTAGGAACACGTAATGTGAGGACACAGAGTCCGTGGCCGCTGGGGTTGCAACCCTCTTACGCGGCAAGCCGATTATAGGGATGCTTAGCCTATAGTTATCCGTAGATAGTCATGAATGATAAATATGAATTAAGAAAAAAGATTTACTCAGAAAAGGTTAATATTTCACATAAAGAAGACGCTGGTTAGCTAGACCCAGCAGAGTTTTATTCATGCCCTAAAAACAAAAAGGAAAAAAAATACATGGATTACTTTATTACGAGTCCTAATTGTAGTATGAATTCATCCATGCATGAGCCGTGGCTCAGAGATAACACTTTTTTAGATTGGCAATGTTCCACGTCCTTGGGAGGACCGTTCCGTCTGTAGATCTTAGCTTATATGCTCCATCTCCTAGTGCTTCCGTTATCTCATAAGGTCCTTCCCACTTCGGACCGAGCTTCCCTCCGTCTACAGCATGACTAGCGTCATTACTACGGTAGAGGAAGTCTCCTGGCCTGAAAGTAACACCGCGGACCCTAGCATTATAGTACTTTGTCATTTTCAATTTGGCCTTGGCTTCGCAAATTGCTGCGCGCTCACGCCGTTCTTTTAGTAAATCCAAATTTAGCCGTAGCTCTTCATCGTTGTGTACGGCATCCACTACCGTGGTGCGGTACGTTGGCATTTTGATTTCTGCGGGTATGACGACTTCCGTTCCATAGGTCAAGGAGAAATGGGTATCGTCATGGCTTGACTTAATAATTATATGATGGGCCCAAAGGATGTGGGGAAGTTCTTCTATCCAATTTTTGTTTCCCTTGCTCAGGCGGGCCATGATTCCTTCACCCAAGCTCCGGTTTGCTCTTTCTACGAGTCCATTGGACTGCGGGTGTTTTACTTAGGCAAAGCGTTGTGTGATATTCAACTTTTTACACCAATCCTTGAACGGGTTGTCACTGAATTTTTTGTCGTTGTCCGAGACTATTTCTCTTGGGAGACCAAAGCGGCATACTATGTTGTCCCATACGAACTTTTTCACCTGATTGCTGGTGATTGTCGCCACGGCTTTAGCTTCTATCCACTTCGTGAAATAATCCATAGAAACTATCAAAATTTTGACCTTTCATGATCCTTCTGGGAAAGGACCAACTATGTCAATTCCTCACTTGTAGAATGGCCATGTGATTAAGGTTACTCGGCTGCTGGGGGTTCTGGGCACAGGCCGATGTATTTGGCAATCATTACATGTGCGTATCATATCTCGTGCGTCCCTATGCATGGTTGGCCAATAGTATCCTAACCGCATGGCCTTGGCTACACACGGGACCGCGATCCTGACATGCATGTCTGCACGACCCTCATGTATTTCTCGAATGACTATCGTGAGTGGTCCAACACTCCTTGATACGACTTTAGGAATGACAAGCCTGTAAAGAACCCTTCCAACAATTGTACTGTCTGGCCTTGTTTCGGTTTGCTTGCCTCCTTCTTATACCGGGAGGGTCCCATTTTTTAGGTATTTCTATTACTGTGTCGTCCATGTTAGTCCCTTTCCTCTACTTACGTCGCCATTCCTTCTCTTGTATGGATTTTTCTTTAAGTATTTTGGGACCAAGACTGTTTTATAGGTGTGTTGAAACTGGTTGACGCGATTTGCTCAGGGCCGTCCGCTTTCTATGTTTTTGCTTCTTGGGACTTGACTTATGGAAAGTTAGCGAAGCCACTGATTAGGCTTTTGGCCTTCTCAAGGTACTTGACCATATTTTTGGCGACATATGTCTCTAGGACTTGGTTTGCCACCAGTTTAGAATCTACGCTCGCGTGCACATTGCGCACCCCCATCTGCACTGCTATCTGAAGGCCATCTATCAGTGCCTCATACTCTGCCTCATTGTTAGAAGCGGTAAACTGAAACCTTAGCGCGTAGGTAAACTCTGTTCCCTCTGGACTTGTCAGTATTAGGCTCGGGCTTGATCCATCTACACATGACAATCCGTTCGTGAATAATGTCTATGGCTCTTGTGGGATTTCGACCACTAACGTATCTGGTGGTGCTTCGTCCGGTTTCTCAACAAGGAAATCCGCTAGAATCTGTCCTTTTATGGATGTTCTTGGTCGGTACGTGATATTGTGTTCTCCTAGCATAACGCTCCATTTTTGTAGTCGCCCGGCCACATCGGGGCGTGGTATTATTTTTTTGATGGGTTGGTTGGTGATAACTGCGATAGGGTGCGCTTGGAAATATCTTCGTAACCTCTTGGCTACAAAAACCAGTTCTAGAACTAGCTTTTCCATTGGGGTATAGTTTATTTCGGGGCCCTGTAATGCACGGCTTATGAAATAGAATGGCGTCTGAATCATGCCCCTTTCAGTTATCAAGACCGCACTAATAGCTCCGTGGGAGGCGGACAGGTATACAATCAGTTCTTCCTTCGGTTTAAGTGCTACTAGCAGGGGTAGCTTCGACAAGTGCTGCTTCAGTTGCTTGAAGGCTTGTTCCGCTTCTGATGTCCAATGGAAGTCACTTTTTTTAATGCACTTCTTCAAAGTTTTAAATAGCGGCAGGGACTTTTCCGCTGACTTAGAGAGGAATTTGTTCAGACTAGGCAACTTCCCATTGAGGCTCTAGACCTCTTTGATTGTCCGTAGGGACAGGAGTTGCAGCACAACTTCTGTTTTGTCTGGGCACGATTTTATCCCTTCCAGACTAACCATGTATCCCAAGAACATCCCTTCCGTTGCCCCAAACGTACATTTTTTGGGGATGAGCTTCATGTTGATTTTTTGCAACGTATGGAACATTTCATCGATATCTCTTAGCATCTATGCTTCCGTGTGACTCTTAATAACCAAGTCATCGACGTACACTTCTATGTTCCGTCCAACTTGGCTGTCAAAAGCCTTGTCCACCAGCCGCTGGTATGTGGCGCCAGCATTCTTGAGGCCGAAGGGCATTTTTGTATAACAATATACCCCTTGGCTAGTATGGAAAGCCGTTTTCTCCTCATCTGACTATGCCATCTGTATCCGGTGATAACCTATGTAAGCATCCAAGAAACATTTAAAGGGGTAGCCGCAGAGAGATTCGACTTTCCAGTCAATTTCTGGAAGGGGGTAACAGTCCTGCGGACAGGCCTTGTTTAAGTCTGTGAAATCCACGCACATCCTCCAGCTACCGTCATGCTTTTTCACCATGATGGGATTGGACAGCCAGTCGTAATAATAGACTTCTTTCATGATCACTGCATCTATTAGTTTATGTACCTCCGCTTGGATGGCTTTGGCACGTTTCGGGGCCTGGCCTCTTTTCTTCTGTCGAACAGGCAAATATCCTTCTCGAATATTAAGCCGATGTTCAACTACTGATCGCGGTACTCCTATCATGTCTGATGGCTGCCATGCAAATATATCCATGTTTTTTTACAAGAGTGAGCATAGCTTCGTCCGTCCTTTCGCGGATAGCGTCCCTCCGATTGCCACTTCCTGATTCGAGAAGTTCGGATGTAGAGCTACTTTAAAATTTTCATGACGAACTTCAAGCTCTTTAAGTGTCTCCTTAGACTATGTGGTCACCGCGGCGTACTCAGCGGGTATCAAGATAGTGTTACGGATAGTGACTATTCCTCTATCGACTGGGAACTTGAGCATTCCATAGGCTATGGATGGTACCGCTTGGATTTCTCATATTCCAGGACTTCCGATGATACCATTGTATGGTGATAATGACCTTACGATCATGAAATTCATCCATGCTTTTGTGTAATGATCTGCATCTCCTATTGTTACCAAGAGCCTAAGTTGTCTAAGCGGCCATATAGTTTCTCCACTAAAACTGGTTAACGATGTTGTTGCCGGGACCATTTGGCTCTTAATTTCCGGTCAGAGCTGGTTGAAGCAGTGTTCGTAGAGCACTTCCGTTGAGGAACCTCCGTCTACATACATGTGGTGGATCATGTGTCCGCCAATTTCCGCTTCTATAACAAGCGGACCTTCTGTCCCCTTGCTAGTAGTCAG
>BQNB010186166.1:1036-12152 GCA_026074375.1 Tanacetum coccineum
CACGCCAATTGAAAATTCATGAAAAGAACTATACGACTTATGATTTGGAACTTGGTGCAGTGGTGTTTACTTTAAAAATATGGAGACACTGTCTGTATGGAACCAAGTGTACGGTGTTCACAGATCATAAGAGTTTACAACACATTCTTGATCAAAAGGATCTGAACATGAGACAACGTCGTTGGTTAGAGTTGCTCAGTGATTACGATTGTAAGATCCGTTATCACCCGGGAAAGGCAAATGTTGTTGTTGATGCTTTGAGCAAGAAAGGTCAAATAAAGCCATTAAGAGTTTGAGCCTTAGTCATGACTATTGGTTTGGACGATCTTCCTAAGAAAATCTTGAATGCTCAGACTGAAGCACGGAAACCAGAGAACATCAAGAGTGAGGATGTTGGAGGTATGCTGATTGAAAATGCTAAATTTCCAGAGGCACTTAGAACGGAAAAGTTGGAACCTCGTACGGATGGAACCCTATGCCTCAATGGCAGGAGTTGGTTACCTTGTTATGACGATTTACGGACTATGATCATGCACGAGTCCCACAAATCGAAGTATTCTATCCATCCAGGTTCCGAGAAAATGTATCAAGACGTAAAGAAGCTATATTGGTGGCCCAATATGAAAGCTGATATCGCCACCTATGTTAGCAAGTGCTTGACCTGTGCTAAGGTCAAGGCCGAACATCAGAGACAATCGGGTTTGTTGGTACAACCCGAGATACCTCAATGGAAGTGGGACAATATCACGATGGATTTTGTCACAAAGCTTCCTAAGTCATCACAAGGGTATGACACCATTTGGGTAATCATTGACCGTCTTACAAAGTCCGCAATCTTTATACCCATGAAAGAAACTGACCCTCTGGAGAAACTAGCGAGAATGTACCTAAAGGAAGTAGTAACAAGGCATGGAATACCGGTCTCGATTATTTATGATCATGACCCTAGGTTCGCATCAAATTTCTGGAGGTCACTTCAGAAAGCTTTGGGTACAAGTTTAGATATGAGTACGGCATATCATCCGCAAACTGACGGACAAAGCGAGAGAACCATTCAAACTCTCAAAGATATGCTTAGAGCTTGTGTGATCGACTTTGGAAATGGTTGGGTTAAACATTTACCATTGGTCGAGTTTTCATACAATAACAGTTATCATGCTAGCATTAAGGCTGCACCCTTTGAGGCACTTTACGGTAGAGAAAAATGTTGTTAGCCTGTTTGTTGGGCCGAGGTTTGGAGAAGTTCAACTCACCAGGTCCAGGAGATAGTACAAGTGCGATTGAGAATTTCGTTCAAGTTAAGGCAAAGGATGCAAGACGCTCTGTGATAGGCAAAGAGTACGATGATTTGTAGCAGTAAGCCGATGGAGTTTGAGGGTTGGCAGATTAAGTGATGCTCTAGGTTTCGCCTTGGAAAAAGGGGGTAGTTACGTTTTGGCAATAGGGAAATTAAATCCCAGGTTTGTTGGACCCTTCAAGGTAATAAAAAGGGTTGGAGACGTTGCCTACAAGCTCGAGCTTCCTGAGGAGCTGAGCAAAGTTCATAATACATTTCACGTGTCCAACTTAAAGAAGTGTCATGCCGACGAACCCTTAAGCCTTTCCGTGGATGGACATCATTTTAATGACAAGCTTTAGTTTGTCGAGGAGGAACCTATAGAATCATAGATCGTGAAGTTAACGGGTTGAAGCAAAGCCGTTTATCCATTAGTCAAGGTTTGATGGAACTCCAAGAGAGGTCCTGAGTTTACATGGGAACGCGGAGGATCAATTTCGGAAGAAATACCCACATCTGTTCTCAAAGACCGGGCCGTCGTCAAGTGCTGCGTCTTAAGCCTTGAGGACAAGGCCCTCAGATAAACCAGGGGGAGACTATTAAACCTGTAGTATTTAGGAACAATATGTACGAGTTTTAATAAAGTCACTATTTGTTTTAGTATTGTACGCGTTGTTTTTAACGGAATCGTAGTTACGTTAAATCGGTAAGCCTAAAAACAATCAGTTAACGGTAAACGGGCATTAAGCATACTTATTGTTTATAGTAAACAGGTAAGTAATTATTATGAGAATAATAATTAACGTTACACAAGTTATTTTATCAGATACGTGAAAGCGTTTACCTTTCGTGATAAATGACAATTAGGTTTTCCCGGAACCGTAAAAATTAACGTACGCTTCAACAAATACCTAGGTTTTTATACAATGATCAAAGTTTATAAAACTTTATTCATATGAGCATACATATACATGTCCTATATAAATGTATATGTACAAAATAACCAAGACATTACAAGTAAACTTTTATATAAAAACTACACTTTACTTTTTATATAAAACTTTTATACTTTCACTTTCATTTTTATTACACAAAATTACAAGTAACATATTAACTAGAAAAGGAAATAAGCTAGTGAAACACAAGTCCTTAACTTCATGGGATGATTCCCATTAGAAGGAACCAAGACATAAACCATTAAGTCCCTTGTTTCCCTCCCCCTTGGTCCCCTTGACCCACGGCACACACACCCCCCCCCCTTGGACTTTCTAGTCAAAGTAAGCAACTAGAAAATATCTTATACCTTTTCCTATAAATACATGCACTCTTAAGTAAATTTTCATACACTTTCACTTATAAAAATCATACTCTTTTCTCTCTTTCTCTCTACCAAAGCCATCGGCTCATTAAGCCATCCTAAACAAATCATTCAAAATTTTTATACAATCCATACAACCCTATACACATCAATCCTAAGACACACTAAAGTGTTTGTAAGCATTGGTTCTTCATTTTCAAGTATTAAGGAAGAAAAGGAAGGATTAGGGTTTCACACCTAATCTAGGGTTTTCATACTTGCAAGCTTTGGTTTTGAGTCTAAACATGGGTTTAGCATTTGTTTCTCATCTCATACATCCTCCCTAAGTTCTTCCTAATTCCTTTATATTTTTTATTATCATTATTTTATGTGTAATATGTTATTTATGGCTAAATCACCACTTAGGACTTTTTAATATGTAAAATGACTTATCATTTATGTTTATGAATTTATGCACTTTTTTATGTTATATTGGTCATATATATCATGGAAAAATGGATGTAAAAGTATGTTAACATGTTGTTTAAGTATAAACATGTTTAGGTATAAATTAGGGTTTTAAAGTTTACTTAAAATGGTTGTGATTAAAAGTATACATAAATGTATAAAAGTGTGTTTTGTTTCGAACTTCATACAGTAGGCAGAACATTTTATAAAAATAATACGCCTTATGACGATTCCAAAATGATAAGAAACTCGAAAAACCGATTTATAACGAAAAAGATTCGTTTATTCGATATTTACAAACTGATAAATACTTTTTTAAAAACTATTTTTATAAAAAGCACTATTAATTACAGAAACTGTATTTGTAAAACATCAAAATTATGATAATAACTTTTCATTAGAGATCGTACTCGAAAGGAAATCGCAAAAAAAACAGACTATAACGAATAAAACTTTGGACATTTTCTGATAATTAAAGTTTATAAAAAAGTATTTTTTATAAAACTATGAACAGTAATGTATATTCATCAAGCAGACCCAACTTATAATAAATATATACATCTTTAAATAACTAAGACGTACTCGAAGGAATCTCTAAATCAGGATTAAAATGGATAAGTTATGCCGATACGAATTTACGCTTAATTAAACCATAAATCGACAACTAGTGTTGTGAACAGTAAAATCATATTCTCACAAATATCAAAAGCATAAAAATGTATTTTTTGATCACTCGTCTTACTACGAAGACTGTGGACTAGGCATAAGAAACGCCGAGCAACGGACTTAAATCGACAAGTTAGGTCATTTTTACAAAAAGTATATTTATTAACATTTTTCACTTTATTAATTTTATCTTACTAAAAGATTAGGTCGTGTTGATTATGCTATATAGAATATTATGTGGTTATCAAAGTACTATATTACTAGGGAGTTTCATAATGAGGCCTCTTCGAATGGCGTATCGACGAGTTGTTGGAATTTAGGGATTTAAAGTGTACTAACTCCTCGTTCGTCATGTTCATGACCTCTATTAAATTATTGATAGCCCGAACTGCTAGTACGATGTAACAAAACTATTAGGATTATATAATGTTATTAATTAAAGTACTCGGTTCTTTATTACGACCTATATTGAGTTAGTTGCATCGGGAAATAATCGTGTGAGCTTTCCCACACTGATATAAAAAATTATCTGGATCTACTCACTTGAGGTGAGTTCATAGCCGAAACTTTTTTCTGTTTTATGATTTACTAGTATTTGGGGTGATAACATGCTTTGTTTACAACATTGACGCAAGTGGATATTTTGCATTGATTTAACATGTTTTGCCTAAGTAGCGACTAACCCAAGTTAAGCCCATTATCATGTATGTCAATTGCATAGATTGTAGTTGGGATTTACATTATTATTGATGCGAATGTTATTTAAATAGATCTATTTGGGAAACGACCTCCCTGTTCGGGTAACTAGCTATCACCGAGAACGTACGTTATAGCATGTCGAATCAGGGATGTTTCGGGTTAGACATCAGATCAGGGTTGAGTTAGGAATATTTTTGCGAACAAGACTGTCGAGCTTCAGTGTCATGAGCTTAGTGTAAATGTAATATGGTTTTGTGATTGTTTGCATATGTTGTAACATCACGGGAAAGTCTTGCGGTCCTGCATAATTTAAATACATAAACCTATGAATTCACCAACTTTTTGTTGACGTTTTAAGCAATTATTTTTAGGATGTGGCTCATTAGCTCGATCGGGTGCCAAGGATGATGCGGGTTACGTTTTGGATTGCACGCTTAAAGACTTTTATATCATATTTTGGGAAATCTATGTCATCTTTGTAATATTGAGAACAAGGAACAAGTGAAGCTATAAGCTTTTGTAATATGTCTTTTAATTAAATCTAATGTATCAATTAAAATGACTTTTTGTGTCGTTCTTATATATATCTTGTGTTGTTGATCTTGAAGTAACACACCCCGGATCCTTATTCCACTGCAACCCGTTTTGGGGGTGTTACAAAGAAGCTTGTCCATGTGAACTAGCAGTATTAACATCATGAGCAATATTAACTGCTTCATTAGTACTGCTAGTGTTTTCTGAAGATACAAACGCCACATTATGAGGATTTGATCTTAAACTTAATTGGCTTTTAATCTTAGCTTTATACACCTTCAAATTATTGTATAAATCATCCATACTTAAGGTGTCTAGATCAACTTTCTTTCTCATGATCAAGGCAATATTATTCCAGGCTGATGGTAGACTTCTTAATAAATTCATGTTTGCATTCTCTTAAGAGATCTCTTCACCATGAATCTCTAATTGGCTGATGAGTTTTTGAAACCTATCATAGGTTTTGTCCAGCCCTTCAGATGTTGATGCAGCAAAATTTTCATATTGTTGCTTTAGTATGGTCTTCTGCATCTTATTAGATTCCTTGTTGCCTCCAAACCTATTCTTGATAGCTTCCCATAAGTACTTTGCATCCTTGCAGGCATGAAACTTTAGTAAGTGCTCATCAGGAATGGACAACAACAGAGTGCTTTTGGCTTTTAATTCATTCTTCATTGCAAGCCTTTGTTCAGCAGTTTTTAGAGGAATAGGAACTTCAGTACCAACACTAGCTGATGCAACTGCAATAGGTGCATCACCATTAACAATAGCCTCCCATAAAGCATAGTTAGTATGAGTGAGATATTGTTCTATCCTCATGCTCCAGAGCTTATAGTCTCCTGTTTTATGCTTAGGGAGTTTGAGTGCATACAGAGTTTAGGTTGTTTCAGACTATGACTCCATATTTTCTTTGACTGTGCGATCTTGTATAGATTTAGAATTCTTCTTATTCAAAGTTTCTCAACAAGCTCTGATACCACTTGTTGATCCCTTTTGACTAGATCTTGATTTCCTTTAGCTTGTGTAAAGGTTAGTAACCTTGGATAAATCCAAAACTACTAAGACAGAAACTTTGTGTGATAACCTAAAGTCTATGCGGAATCTAGACTTTAAGCAATAAGAAGAATAACAATGAATACTAAACTTTGAATATATTGATTGCTAATATTCTGCCTAGGTTACAGAATAACTAAATATAAGATATGTGATTCTATGCACATCTCTAATTATATCGTAGGGTTCCTTTTATACACTAAGGAAACCCTAATGGGCTTACAAAACACATATAATGATAATGCATATCTAATCTTAATTTAACTCATGCATATCATAATAGCAGTACTAACTATATAAGCCTAACAACATTAACTATTAACTAACAGTACTAACTATACTGGCAGTACTAACAATGTACTGGCAGTACTAACTAATATAACTAACAGTACTAATAACTTAGACTATTTTCTTTAAACTTCAACAGCAGCACAATCTTGAACCAGTAGTATTAACTTCCAAAACTAACAATAGTAACTTCAGAAGCCTTTAATTCCCAACAGATACATCTTTTGAAATCTTCGAGATCATTTCTCACATCAGTGTTTAATTCTATGAGCGATTTCTCAGTGTCATTACGATCATAATGGGATTGACGAGAAAGCAAATCATGAGAAATTCAATTTTGATGACCTTCAGATTAGATGTAATTTGCTTCATGACGTTTACACATAGGAGTGTCATCGTTCATGTTGTTTTTAGAAGCGTTTCCAATTCTAAGCTCATTATATTTCTCATGCATATCTTGCAATTCTTTATTTAAGCTTATAATTTGAGAATCCATTTTTATAGTTACAGCAGCCAATTTTTCCATTAATCTAGAATTATCAGTATTACTATCACTTCCATCGGCGAAGGAAACAAAATTTTGATGATGTTCATTTTTAGATTTAATGGGCCTATCATGTTCGAAAAGGACTTTATCCTCGAGAAATTGAAAAGCTTGATTTGGACTTTTATAGAGGAAGATTCCTCTGGCTGTTACATCAAGGATTCCTTAAGTAGGTTCGTCTAGACCATGATAGAATATTTGAATAATAGCTTCTTTGGTCAGATCGTGCCCTTGACATTTTCGAAACATGCTCTTGAGTCGTAACCAAGCGTCGGTTAGACTTTCACATACGAGTTAAGAGAAACTTCTGATTTCAAGTTAAAGACGGTTAAACAATGAAGGTGGAAAGAATTTGTTTATAAAAGCTTTTCTCATTTGTTCCCACGATGTTATAGACTCTTCATTAAGTTCGTTAAACTAGGTTTTAGCTTTATCGCACAAGGAAAAAGGAAATCTCAAAAGCTTTACAGCTTTACTCTGCGTTTCACCGTATCTGAACATGTTGTAGATTACGAGAAATTCATGGATGTGGTCATGCAGATCGGCCCGCAGATAACCATCGAAATTATTTTCCCGAATCATATTTAAGTGAGTACTATTGATAACAAAGTTTTTATCAACATCGAGTTGAATAATGGCAGAATTAGGAGTCGGTGCTACAGTCTTAGCACTTTCCCACATAGGCTGATCATCAGGATCAAGAATTATTTGTTTGGGTTCAACATCCTCTTCGGGTATATTTATAACGACAAAGTCATTGACGAAAGAATGTTGGGTTGAAGATTCGATCTGAATTTATTCTTTTCAGAACATTTTAAATTTACAAGTCCTTGTTATTAAATTTTTATTTAATTTATATATTAGATTCACAAGTTGTTTTCCGTAAGATAGAGGATTTATACATACGTCAAGCATTTTGCAAAGAGACATTTTTATATATATAATTAAGGCTAATAGGATAATATTCAAAATAAAGTAAATTATTTTAATATATTTTTTATAATTTTTGATTTTTATAGATTTATATATATATATATATATATATATATATATTAATTTAATTATATATAGCAAATAAAGATAAATAAATAAAAGATTTTTTTTTATATGTACGGAGTACTTTACGAAATGTGCGTCGACTTTTCTTGGTAATTTTATGTTTTTCTTATATTATGATATAAACTAGATAATTACAAATACACAAGGTATATAATCAGATAAAATACAATTCCAAATGATTATAGAACCTAAAACTAGCAGATTAGGGGTTTTGGTTTTGGTTTTGGTTTTGGTTTTTGAAATAAGATTCTGTTTGTGAAAATTTGCAGAAAGTGCGGCATAATTGGGTAAAGTATGGCGTACATCCTGGGATTTCAGGAAACCGACGCACAAATAGGATGTGCGGCGTACTTCCTGAAGAAAAAATGATTTTTGGGTTCCGTTTGCCAGAAAACGGTACGGCGAGTTTGAAAATTTTATGAAACAAAATAGCACCTAAAACAAGCAACAAACTGATAACAACTTAAACAATTCCCCGGCAACGGCGCCAAAAACTTTGATGTGTGTTTTCCAAGCTTTAAATTTATAATACTAGAAATACCGATTTTTACTAAAAACACAACACTCGGGAAGTATACCCGTTCGTGTATAGTATAGCTTTAGGTAAGTCCAGGTCGTTCCACGGGAATTGAAGTTTTCACAGTTTGTAATTAAGGTGCTAAGGTTAATAAGATTGTCACGGATCAAATTAACCAAGACGAGCATATATCGAATAATGCAAAGAAAGCAATAAAAGGATGATTCAATCAAATGATTAAGGTATGTTTGTTTAGGCAATGATCACTTTGATAATGAAGTGTTTAGGATAGTGTTTATAAGTTTAGAAAATAGAGTTATCACAAGTTATAAATCCTTTCGGCCTTTAAATATAACTAGTGATTATATCGATTAATAACAACAAATCCTTTCGGCCTTTATAAGTTATTATAACCAATATATTAGGTAGAATGATAAAACATAAGTTTATAAGTATCCTTTCGGCCTTTACACTTAGAAAATCATGTTTAACCATTTCAATAAACACATATCCAAACACTCCATATCCAAGATCACATTATGCCAAAACAAACATAAGAACACTACTCCATAATCAAAGTAACAAAACACATAACATTCATTATGAATTCAGAATACTTCATATTAAAAGAGTTGTAGAAATTATACCAATGTTTACAAGATCAACGATTCGACAATTAGTTCTCCCAAACGAAAACTATAATAAAACCCAAGCTATTGATTTCAATCGACCCGAACCCTTAAGGTGTTGTCACCACCCTTGAAATTCGTGATTAGATGATGAGGATTGATAAGAGAAATTTTGTTGAAGTGTGTGTAAAATGAGAGAAATCATTCTCTATTTATAGGTTGATTTCGGGTAGAAGTGCGGCGCACTTGAGAAAAAGTGCGGCGGTTTTGGTAACTTGATCAGAAGTGCGGCGCAAAAGAGAAAAGTGCGCCGTACTTTGGCATTTTCTTGTTGAGATTTGTATGTGATGATATATGATGAGATGATTTCGTCCAAGGCATCATAGGGAGGTATTTATAGGCTAGAGATAACTTGGGGACCAAGTTGGAGATGTTTGTGGATGGATTTTGGACCAGATTCGTGAATTAAATTAATCTTCATAAAGTATATTGTACTCATTTGCAAGACCGGCTGTTTTGGTAATATCTCAGCAGTTGGACTTTTTCATGGTTGTAGATAATTGAATTCTCTTTCCGTGGCCGCTTGAATCAACTCAATCCGAGTTCGTATGCTCCAGTTATGGCCAAAACAGTGGACAGGTGTCGGAAGATCTTTATCTTGAGTTTATTTCTTCATTTAAGCTTCTTATCTTCGTGTATTCTTTTGTTTCCTTCCACGACACATACCTAGAACATATAATAGCAAATATACTTGATTAAGTACCGAAACTTCACGAGAAATGATCAAATAAATGCAAATAACGCCACCGAAAACATGTATAATTTTGGCGTTATCAAGATCTAAAATCCCAAGACCATCAAAACGCTTCTTTCCACCTTGCACACACTGTGGAAGTATAGATCATTTATCTAATGAATGTGTCACACCCCCAAACGGGGCCTGGACAGAATACGTGTCCGGGGGCGTGGTGTCATAATATACATCACACAAAGTACAAAGAACGACCACTAATGGACGTTTTGAAAATCATAACTCGTTGAATTTATTAAAAATGGACAACTCTTACAAGATTTGAAATGAAATTTAAAACTTTGCGGAAGCATAATTAAGTTTTCAAAAGACAATGAGTATGAATGATAATAAAGCCTTGAAAGATGATATCATATTGCACGTAGACTCCACATAGCACATCAGAGAAGTCTAAAGCTAAGTACCTGAAAAACATGCTTAAAACGTCAACATAAAGTTGGTGAATTCATAGGTTTTGTTCAAATGTAAATATTGTGGACCACAAGATTATCGAAACGTATGCGACAGTTATAGGAGATACAACTTCACATAAAGAGGCATTTACGTTGCACTAAGCTCATGACACCGAAGCTAATACTGAAAGATAGCATGTATAGTGCTATAAAAGGCTTGCCCTACAGGTGTCCGACCAAAGACCACCTAACTAGTTTCGACATGACATATATCCGTTATTCCTTGGAAATCTCAAACTAGTAAGTGCTTCTTACCTGGATAGGGTTAATTATTTCCAATAGATCTATTTATTCACTCGCGCTCTTTTAACCGGTCCTCCGGTCAAAAAATTAACAGTTCATGATAATTCGGGCAATATTGGTCTAAACGCTACTTAGGCAACACGTAAACGGGGAATTTCTCACGTATAGTACTTGTGTCCAGTTTTAAAAACAAGCAATACTTCTCACCCCAAGTTATAAAATAATTATTCAAAACGAGTTAAAGAGTGGGGCTATGAACTCACCATGATTGGTGAATTGAAGAAGAATAGTCTAGAATAAAATCACACGATAACGAGCAACGATTCACAAAGACAACCTATGATATGAGGGTTTGGTTTAATATCGGAGTAGAAACGAATTACGAATAATGCATAAGCATATACTAGTGTACTTTTGATAATATGTTTACAAAAATTAATGTTTGTGATAGTATAATTGTTGATACAAAAGTTGGACGATCCTTAATTAGGTCTGTATTAGGTGTAATACGGATCTAATAGGCTCCGGTTCCCGTATCAATTAAGTCTTGATGTATGAGACCTGCGCACTAAGAAAACAA